>PVKC010009508.1:0-26856 GCA_004027635.1 Crocidura indochinensis
TGTGTGTGTGTGTGTCTACCATTTTTCCTTTTAGATAATGTTCTTTACAATATTGTTACTGAAGGGGTGTCATGCATATCACTTTAGCTCCTTTCAGCACCCAGTTCTTGTCCAGAGTGAACATTTCCAACTATCATTGTCACAGCGGTCACTTCTCTGCCCTAAGTGCACTCCTCCAAGCTTCCTACCATAGACCAGCCTTCCAGTATCGCATCTTTATTGTCTTTGGAAATTATTACCATACTATCTTGTTATTTTATATCTAATAAATGAATGCTATTATCCTATGTCTATTATTCTACGTATCTCCTTCTGATTCATATCCCTCAGCATAATATGCTCCATATGCATTCATGTATAAGCAAATTTCATTACCTCATTTATCCTAATAGCTGTGTTGTATTCCATTGTGTAAATGTTCTTGGGCACTTGGGTTATTTACATATTCTGGCTAGTGTAAATAAAACTGCAATGAACATAGGAGTGCAGATGGCTTTTCTGCATTGTTTTATGGGGCCCCTAGGATATAGGGCACCTAGGATAAATTACTAGGAGTGCTTTTGTTGGGTCATATGAGAACTCAATTTCTATTTCTTTGAGGAATGTCTATATTGTTTTCCAAAAAGGCTAAACACAGTCAACATTTCCACCAGCAGTGAATGAGACCATTTCTTCCCACATTCATTCCAGTGGGTTGGTTGTTCTTGTTAATTGTGATGTGTGTCAGTCTCTGGGGTGTAGGATGATACCTCATTATTTTGATTTCATCTCCCTGATGATTAGTGATGTGCAGCATTTTTAATTTGCATTTTAACCATCTGTATTTCTTCTTTAAGGAAGTTTCTGTTCATCTCTTCACCCCATTTTTAGATGGAATTAGATTTTTTTCTTGTTATCTTCTTAATATCTTAGATATTGACACTTTATTAGATGGATTGGGGTGAAAGGTTTTTCCCATTCTGTGAATCTTTTTATCCTGGTCACTCTTTCCTTTGAGAGATTTCTTAGTTTAATGTAGTCCCATTTTTTATCTCTGTTTATCTATGTTTATATTTCTTTTTTTCCCCTTCCCTCCCCTATGCTTATATTTCCTAGTGATGTTTTGTTCTTGAAGATACATTTATCTTTAATGTCATGGAGCTGTCTACTTACATTTTCTTCTATGTACCTTATAATTTCAGGTCTGATATTAATGTTATTCTTTCTTTTTGATTTTTGGGTCACAACTGGCAGCTCTCAGGAGTTACTTCTGGCTCTGAGCTCAGAAATCACTCCAGGCAGGTTCAGGGAACCATATGGGATCTTGGAATAGAACCCAGATCATGGATGCATGTGAAATCTATTACATTGAGTGAAATAAGTCAGAGGGAGAAAGACACAGAATAGTTTCACTCATCTATGGGTTTTAAGAAAAATTAAAGACATTATGGTAATAAGATCGAGAGACAATAGAGGTAAAAGCTGGAAGGGCCAGAAGTACCAGCTCACAAATTGAAGCTCACCGCAAGGAGTGATGAACACTTTAGGGAAATACCTACACTAATAACTAGCATGACAATGTTAAACAATACGAGAAATAGAATCCCTGTCACGAATATAGACAGGGATGGGGAGGTGGGAGGCATTGGTGGTGGGAATGTTGCTCTGGTGAAGAGGGGTGTTCTTGTTTATGACCGAAACTCAACTACTAACATGCTTGTAATCATGGTGCTTAAAGATTTATAGATTTATATATATATACCAAATCTACTGTTTTTAGAATTATTTAACAGTGTCTTTAAGATGTCCTAAATATAGGACATAGCCATCTTGAAACAGTAATTACTATCCTGATGTCCTTGAAACATTTTTCTTGCTTAACTGCTATGACAAGTACTATATTGAATAGAAGTGGTGAGAGTGGGCAATCTTGTCTTGCACCAGATCTTAGAGGAAAAAAATTTAGTATTCTCCCATTGAGATTGTAGATGGCTTTAACTATATTGAGGAAAGATCTTTCAATTCCCATTGTCGAGAATTTTTGCTATTTATTACTTTTGACTATGCTCCTTTTATGGTCTTTAAACTCTATTACTATATAAAAATAAAAGCAGTAATGTATTTAAAATAGATACCCATAAGATGTTAAAAATCTGATGTGTTAATTTATGGCTGCTGAATTTATTTGAGAGGGTTTCAGGTTTTTTTTGTAATATTTTTTATTGTGATAAAAGTGAATTACAAGTCTTTCACAGCAATGATTTTAGTTTTATGGCCACATATGGCTGTGACTCAGGGCTTTCTTTTAGCTGTGCATTCAGGGATCAGTTCTGAAAGGTCTTGGAGTTGATATCTGGGTGCAGGATCAAACCCACATTGACCTTATATATGAAGCAAGCATCTTACTGTTCTCTCTTCCTGTAATTACCTTGCTATACTCTCTCCAGCCCCTGAGTACTTACTTTAACTACATGAAATTGTACTTTCATTACATTGTTTGACTAATAATCTCCCTCAGGAGCTGATGAAAACCTTTTTTAATCCTCAAAAATATATACTTAAAAATTTTATGAGAAAAATTTTGTGTACTGTATCAGGCACTGGTCTCTCCAAATCCATCCATAACTCTTCTGGTTAAGACTTTCAGGTTAAGAATATCAACATGAATTTAGGGATTGTTGAGAGAGCTGATAGAAATTATATGAATTTTTAATGTTATGCATGTTATGCATATAAATTACATTATTTTGATATCTTAAATTACTTTGCCCAAAATAATACTTCCATTACTATTGACAATAGTGCTCCCTTTTACAGAATATATGTTTCAGTAAAACATTAATAAATTCATTAAGAATGTCACATTTTCTCTTTGACCACAGTATTATCGTGTGTGAATTTATTCCTTCCAAAAAACTTTTAAAAGAAACTTTATAGTGAAAACATAAAAGGAGATTGCAAGAGAAATCTAATTCACAAATTGTAGTGAATACATACAGTTCAAAAGGTCAAGTGTACCTAGTGGAGAAAGAGTTCCCAATAAATTTGAATAAATACCTCATCTGTCATTAGGGTTGCAATTGATCTGCCAATCTCATGGTACTGTTGACCTTTTCCCAGGGGTCCCAGAAGAATGAACAAAAATCTGCAATTAAGAAAAAACCACCATGGTTTTAAAAGAGAAATATGAAACAATTTTAGTATTATAGTATCACTCCTTTCAAAAGAATTACTAGAGATGATGAACTTAAAGTACTAAATATATTTTCATATTTTTCACAGTTGATTATATAGAAGAATTTTAAATGGTTAATTCTTATGTTAAACTCCCTGAACAATGGAGACTCATATTTTTCCCCCATCTAATTACACAGTAGTCAATAAATTTTTTCTACTTTGTCTAACCTTATCTTTTCTATTTTGTTTTTGTTTTGTGGCCTCACCTGATGACTCTCAGGGGTTCCTCCTGGCTATGTGCCCAAGCTCCTGGCTTGGGGGACCATGAGGGATTGAACTGCTTGTCCTGGTTAGCCACGTGCAAGGCAAACACCAAACCACTGTGCTATCGCTCCAGCCCTCTCTTTTCTATTTTTAAGAATTTCCTCCAAAATTCTAGGGTTGAAAATTGACCCTGTTTTGTCAATAGTGAGGACCAATGATTCAGAGCTGTTTGGGCCTGGTGGTGCTGGGCTACTATAATAGGGTTACTACACTTGTAGGGCTCAGGAACTGAATTAATAAACAAAAGGGATAATGTCCCATCAGGAAATATCTTTTGCTCCATTAGTAAGATTTTTAAGAATTCTTTAATCTGGAGCCGAAGAGGTGGCTCTAGAGGTAAGGCTCTGCCTTGCCCGCACTAGCCTAGGACGGACCACAGTTCTAGCCCTCTGCATCCCATATGGTCTCCCCAAGCCAGGAGCGATTTCTGACTGCATAACCAGGAGTAACCCCTGAGCATCAAATGGGTGTGACCCTCCAAAAAGAGAATGCTTTAATCTTCAGAGTAAAAAAAAAAATAGGAAAAGCAGAAATGGATTAAAACTTATTGGATTGGAAGCATCTATCACACTGTGATAGAAAAAGAAAATATAGCAGTATAAGCAAAGAGACAACATATGGTAAAATAGGTATACATAAGATTTTCATTACATGTAAAAGATTATTGTCAGGAATAGGACTGGATAGGTAGAAAAAATAAGGGGGATATGTTGTTGCTAAAAAATGAAAATGGTAAAGGAATAAAAATCTGAGATTCACTGTAATATTAGAGCGAAAATCTGGAAAATTCATCATCAAAACTAAAGCTGTAAAAACAATCAACATATGTCCTAACTTTGAAGCTGTCTTGAAAAGTTCACTGCTGTAGGGGAATTGTAAAAATTTAAAATGATCTGTAATCTATCATATTATCCTATAGTGCTAACTTGTAGCACTATATCATATATATATAAAATATATAAGACATTATATATATTATATGTTATATATAATGTCATATACATTATATATTTTATATATATTAATAATGAATACTTTAAAGGTTACTATAATATAGGAATATAATTAGACTCTTTAGTTCTTGTTTTTATTTTTAATTCTTTTTGGGTCACACCTAGCAGTGCTCAGGAGTTGCTCCTGGCTCCATGCTCAGAAATTTCTCCTGGCAGGCACGGGGGACCATATGGGGCACCGGGATTCAAACCGATGACCTTTCGCATGAAAGGCAAAAGGCAAACGTCTTACCTCCATGCTATCTCCCGGGCCCCCCCTTTTTTTTAAATATATATATTTTTTTGGTTTTTGGGTCACACCCGGCAGTGCTCAGGGGTTACTCCTGGCTCCATGCTCAGAAATTGCTCCTGGTAGGCACCGGGGACCGGGGACCAGGGACCATATGGGGCACCAGGATTCGAACCGATGACCTTTTGCATGAAAGGCAAACGCCTTACCTCCATGCTATCTCCCAGGCCCCTTGACTCTTTAGTTCTAAACCTTAGAGACTGTGGATGTTTCTCTGAAAGCATGTATTTCATCATCTTAGAAAATAAGAATTGTTTGTACCACAGAAATGTCCAGTATAAATTTCAATAAGAATAGCTTAATGTGCTGGAAATGCTTTATTAACTATGATACTTTTAGGAATCTTTCTAATATAATGATCATCTTGCTATTTTTCAGTTTCAGACTATCCATGAACTATTTATAAAATCTTAAAAGATTATTTCTGACATTTCTATGTGTCACCATTATATTCATATGTTCTCCTTTTGTTCTCCTAAGAAAGAATAGCTAAGAACCTTAAAAAACTTTTTTATTCTATTTGTCTAATATTCTTCTATTTTTCAACTTCATTACTATTCTCTCAAGCAGTGTCTTTACCATGCCCCCAATTTTTCCCTCATTGTTCACTGCACTTTCTCTGCTCTAAGAGTATGAAATGAGGTCACCTAAACCTTGACAATTTTCACAGTGAGTGTATAACCCAACATGGTTTTTATCTCTATTTCTGGGAATTTTTTCTTTCATTTTCTATGAAATACCAATACTAGGCATGGCCATAAATAGCTATTCTTTATTCTGAGGTCATCAGATAGATGCCTTTCCAAATGGTTGAGGGAGAATATAGAGCTGGAAATACTGAAAATTAAAATTGGGAAGAAGTGGTTTCCAAATAATGTTCAAGGACCACTCTTGGTTAATTTGAGTCAAACTGGCAGGTTCAGATCTGGCAATTTGATGCTGCAGATACTCAGGGGCCAACAGAGACAAACCAAGCTGTATTGAGTGGTCCCTGGGTAAATATGTGGCAGTGTTTTAGAGGTTTATAGAGTACCTGGGATCAAATTTGGAGCTTCAAATATGTCAGTCATATTTCAACCTTTGTTATAATACTACCTCTACAAAAATATTTAACACTTGAATCTGAATCCTAAATTACTCATTAAAGTTGTATATAAAAAACAGATCATAATCATAGTCAGATATTACTTTAGTGGGCCTAGTCCATCCTTTTTTATAAATTAAAGGTTGATTGGTATCAAAAGTCTTCCAATAAGATGAATAGACATGCCTTTCTACAAACTGAATGTCAAGAGGTTCCTCCACAAATTACAGATGAAATACAGGAACTAGAACACTGAATAACCCATTCTAATCAGCTGAACTATTGAAAAAGGACTCAGTTTGGGGCCATAGTATACTGGTTAAGATGCTTGCCTCACATGCAGCTGACCTGGGTTCAGTCTCTAGCAACATTTATGGTCCTTTTAGCCCTACTAGGAGTGATAAATGATCACAGAGCCAGGAGTAAGCCCTAGATATACTCAATTATACCCCCAAACAAACAAAAATAAATAAATAAATAAATAAATACAAAAGGGCAACTTTCAGCCAGAGCAATAAATAGTGTATGGATTAGGTGTTTACTCTGCATGGAGCGTACTAGAGTTCAATCCCTGGCATGAAATATGGTCCTTAGAGCATGCCAAGAGTGGTCTCTGGACTCAGAATCAAATTAACGTTTGAACACTACTAGTATAGTATCACTCCCAAAACTGAAAAGGAGTCTTTGGGCATTTTTAAAATTACCTTATCTATAATCAAAGCATCACTTGAGATAATAGACTGTTTTGAGTTGACACCAAGGTTCTAAACATATGTTTTACAAATACAGCCTATAATTTTCCTTGCTAAAACACCTAAAATTTTCCACATTTGTATCTTGGCTAATAAAAAGTTTAAAAGTGATATCATGTTGTGACATCAAATCTATAACATCAAATAACTGTATCTGTGACACACAATTAAGGGTTCTAGTCCTGTGAGAATTAGGGACCTACACATTGAGTCTTTTACTCTCAGACTCAGATCAGGGTTGAAGCCTATCTTCTGTATGGGAATAAAAAAATTAGAAAATACTGGGGCCGGCGAGGTGGCACTAGAGGTACGGTGTCTACCTTGCAAGCGCTAGCCAAGGAGGACCACAGTTCAGTCCCCCGGTGTCCCATATGGTGCCCCCCAAGCCAGGGGCAATTTCTGAGCGCTTAGCCAGTAGTAACCCCTGAGCATCAAAAGGGTATGGTCCGAAAAACCAAAAAAAAAAAAAAGAGGAAAATATTATCCCCTGAATGAATCGCTGAAAATATAGCAAGATTAATTCAATGTTTCTTTTTTCTTATTCAGAGTTCCTTATGGATAATTTTATAACCATGAAACAAAAACAAATGATAACATAATTCAGTTTATTGTTTTCCTATATTACAGATTTTTAAAATAGTTAAGTTAAACCAATTTGGGAAATCAAAGTTTAGAACATTTTATTAGGATTTAACCAAATCATGCTACCACCAGTGTTTTTTAGATTCTTTGTATAGGACGGATTATATGCCCAGAATGAAAATACACAAGCATAAGCTATAACAGTTTCTGTCCTAATTCTAACACTTACATACATTTTCTGTAGATTCACTACTCCAATATAAGGTATTATTGGATATTCATCTTTTAGTTTATTCACAATCTAATAAAATCTTTGAAAGAAGAGTTGATAGACATTTTTGTGAATATAGTAAGAAAGGATCTATACAATGAGATAAGTGCGAGTTGAAAGAAGGTAGAAAGAATAGAGTAATTAAAACAAAACTATTTCCTCTCCACAAATGAATAGACAACTTGGTGAATTACATATTAGTATCTAGAATAAAACTTTCAGAGAAAATTGAATTTACTCTTTTCTAAAAAATATGATTTAAAACAATGCAAAAGATGCTTTTATTGGTTCTGAGGCAATACCTGGCACTTTTCATAGGCTTCTCCTAGTTCTGAATTCAGGAATTACCCCCACAATATTTTGAAGAGGATGTGAGGTGCTAGGGATTGAAACCAGGTATGCTGCATGCAAGACAAGTACCTTACTTGCTGTACTCCAGTCAAACTCATATCTTTTTTTTACCTGGTTGGAATTGGAACTTCAGCCAGTCCTTGAAGCAAAACAGCGGGAGACAACCTGACAAATGCAACTACAGTGCGATCTAAGAACTCCAATTCTCCAACTAAAATGTTTGATGCTTCAGCACCTGGAGGAATCTTTTTCATAAAATGCAGATCCACCTGTGATTATCACAAAGTAAGATAATATAAATTAGAAAAATGTGTAAGTAATATCCTGTTACAGTGCTTTTTATATGGTAAGCCAGAAATAAATAGGTTTAAATAAATGTAAATGATTATAACCTAAATATATTTTAGAATAAATGTATTTTCAAAAAGCATCTAATTTGTCCTTTAAAAATGTTTTTCTTTACTTGTCTATTTTCTAAATTGTCACCAATAATTTGAATATTCAGGCTCGTTTAATATTTTATAAAATTGATTTGAAAAACAGAGTATTTTAAAAAGAAGCCTCCTGAGCATCAGCAAATAAAAGTTTTAGAAAAGTAGTATATTTTCAATTAACTGAATACATTGAAATTACAATTTAACATTTGACAATATTTTAAGTACATAGGATCACCTTAAATTAATTTGCATGCAATGCCCAATTTAAAGGAATAAAATCACATGTTGATATCAAGATAAATTATGACTTTTATTTGGTTTTTGGAGATGTTCAGGGCTTACTTCTGGCACAGGACTTATTTCAGGCTCTGTGCTCAATAATCACTCTTGACAGCTCTTGAGAGACCATCTGGGTGCACAGGTCGGCCCTGTGCAAGGCAACCACCCTACCCACTATATTATCACGCTCAGTCCTTTCATTCTTCAATTTAAACTTTCATCAGACAACTTAGATATGGGCAAGTAAAGAAAGCAGGAATAAAAATATTAACATTTGTAGTTACTGAAGATCGATAATTGAACTTCTGATGAAATGTTTGAGATTGAAATGAATGTACAAAAACCAAAAATGAGCTCTAATAGAAAAAATGCTTGGAGTAATTGGTGAAGTTTGAAAAATGAAAGCAAAATATTCTCGAGTAAATATCAATTTGCATACACTGTCCTCAGTGAAAAACAAGCAATAGGTTAAAGTAGTTTGGTAAGACCTACTTTTTGTTTATAAATTATTTTGAGTGCTTTTAATAAAAACCCATTATAGGTAGTGTAAGAGTTTGTATTCTCTTATTGGTTTTATGTGCAAATAAATTGTTGGTAAAAATGGGTCAGATCAAAGTATATAAAGTCCAAGAGAGAAAGGAGCTGAAGAAAATTTGGACGAAACTGACAAAAAGTTTTAAGTAGTTTGTTTGCAACTTAACTATTTAATACATTTTCTAGGAAGATTGGAGGGGCACACCCAGAAGTGTTTTGGGTCTATTTCTGATTTTGTGCTCAGGAGTAATGCTAGGGAATCCTATGTTGTGCTGAGAATCAAAACAGAGCTAGCTGCATGTAAGATATTTGCTTTGTATTGTTTATTCTTCCTGTCCCCTTAGGAAATATAAAATGACAAAAATAAGAAACAAAGAAAACTTAGAGGAGGAATAACTTAGAAGTCTACAGTCAAATTTTAGTGATTAAATTAAATATGTTGCCTTTGAAATCAAAACCTCAGCAGACTCTTTAGAAATTCTATGACTATTTAATTTTTCTGTAAATAATAATGCCACAATATATGGAGCATGTATTCAATACACCACACATCAGACACAGAAATAACCTACAGCACTCTCCCCCAAATTTAAAATAAACCATGTTCTATTTAAATAAAAAGAACAATGAGGGGCCAGAGCGGTGGCGCTAGAGGCAAGGCGTCTGTCTTGCAAGTAATAGCCTAGGATGGACAGTGCTTAGATCCCCCAGTGTCCCATATGGACCCCCAAGCCAGGAGCAGTTTCTGAGTGCATATCCAGGAGTAACCCCTGAGAATCACTGAGTGTGGCCAAAAAACAACAACAACAACAACAACAAATACAACACAAAAAAGAACTATGAGTTCATGAAGCAAAAGTACCTATTAAAAGAGAGATAGCACAGGGGTAAGGCATTTGCCTTGCCCTAGACCAACACAGTATGGACTCCGGATCAAATCCTGGCATTTCATATGGTCCCTAAGCCTGCCAGGAGTAACTCCTGCACCACTGGGTGTGACCCTCCCCCCAAAAATCAAGGGTTAAATTTATGGAAATTATTAATGTTTGTGCATTTATTTTTCAAACCAGGATAAACACACATGAACGTTCTTTTTAGTGATAATTCTTTACTATTTCACTTAACACTAAACAAGGGAATACAAGACTGCCATGTACCATTAGTCTGTGAAAAATAAAATCTTCATAAGTCTCTCAGAGCCTAAAGGAATAATATAAAATTAAGATTCCTGGTATAGGGATAGACAGACAGAACAGCAAGTATGATTCTTGCCTTGCAGGTGGCCAACCTATTTGATGTCTGGGACCATTTACAGTCCCTCAAGAGTAATCCATGAACATAGGACCAGGAGTAAGCCCTTAGCACTACTAGGTGTGATTCAAACCCCCCAAAGGGAGGAGTTCCTGTTTTTAGAGATAATGTAGCAGGCAAGAGTCTTGCCTTGCAAGTAGTTGATATAGGCTTGATTTCCAGCACCACATATGGTACCTTGAGCTCCTCGCCCAGGGGTGGTAGGCATGAAACTTAAAAGCTGTTCAGTGTGGTTCAAACACAAAACCAACAATTAAAATTGAGATTTAACTCTTCTAATGGAAGAAAAATAATAATATAATGTACATACATAATAATATTTAAAATGGAAAATACCTTTTAAGGAAAATCTACAATGGCTGCACAATCTAAATTATATTGTCGATGCCCATTATATTGCTAATAAAAAATTTAAATTCCACCTAGAAAACATTCTATATCTCATTTATTGTTTGAAAAATATCCTAACTTTAACTACTAGATGTTTGCCACAGAAAGGTGGCAATAATTTTTAAATGCAGTATAATGAAATCCAGAAATCAAGGAATATATAGAATATGCATAATTTATTTTTTATAAAAAGAAAATGTATGATTCTTATACTTTATTTCAAAATTTTCAAAATTAATTTCTTTATATTAGCTTTTTGAGGACAGAGTTGAGGTCACTCCATTTATGCTTAGGGGTTACTCCTGGCTCTACACTCAGGAATTAGTCTTAGCAGTAGTTGGAGAACCATATAAAATACTGGGGGATCGAATTCAGATTGGTGGCATACAAGGCAAGTGCCTTACTGGCTATACTATCTCTCTAGCCCTATATTAACTTTTAAATGTAATAAACTATAATTAAATATCTATTTGTAGGAAACACTATGTTATATTCATTTCCTTATATGATTCTTAAATTGAATATAACAGACTATAATATTACATATTATTCTTGGAATGACCTTATATTTTTGTGTTTGTGTTAATATTCAATTCTTAAAGAACTTCAATGCCTTTTAAATTAATATTAAAATTTAATATAAAAAGAGTACCTTTAAGGAGCATAATTTAACCCTCTAATATGTTCTTTTGAAGAACTAAGTTTAATTATATACCTAAAATAACTCTCAAGTGGACCCAAACACTTGTATGGACAAAACAAATGTCATAGGCTGTTCTAATTCTGAACAGGCCTTAAATAAAGTCATACACTTGCAGATCTTAAATTATATGCATTCTTTTAAGTTTTTCAAGCCTTTCTACTAAGAAGGAAGAGATGTTTTACCTGGTCATTAGTATTTTATCTGTGAATAGTAAAAGCAATATTTGTAGGGAATAAACACAAAAAATCAGTGGAATTATAAGTATCTGGAAAAGTTACATTCAGAAATAGGAATAAAAATCAGATGGAATGTTAGAAAGTTTGTCTGAAGCCTTCTATAGAAAATACAAGAAAATGAATAGAATTCTCTAAAGAGAGGTGGTGTTGTGACACTAACCAGCCAGTGAACTAGAGAAACTTTCTTTTCCTCCTGGAATTCATATTTCTATATTCTAAATGAGAAATTTTTCCCTTGACTCTAGAGTATAGTGAGGAGAAGGAAAGAAACTGAGAAGATAAGGAGAAACTTATGTATGAAAGGATGAGGGCCAGGGGTCAAAGGAACTCAGGTGCATTGGTAGGGGAAAAAAAGACAGAACTAAATGGCCAAGTCAAAGTCAATAACAATGGAATCAAGAGACCTAATCTCTAACTATTTAAACTTGAAATGGGCCTGCTATACTGACAGGCTTGGGGGCAAAGTGTGGTGGGTTAGATACACTCTGAGAGCATGGTAGAGGGAGGTCAACACTGGTGGTAGGATTGGCCCTGATTCATTATATGTCAGAAACCCAACCATGATGGACTTTGTAAATCAAACTGGTTTCAATAAAATAAAATTAAAAAATTTTAAATCAGGATATTTAAGGCTTCTTTTAGTTCTAAGCTTTATTAGTTCAACTCTTTGTGATGTGTATTACATTCCAAAGATAGATACAGAAAAAAATACTTCAAACATAGAAAATAGTGTAACATCTTCTTTGACTCATTTAAAATAAGAAAACAACACTTAAAACTTAGGACTTCCTAAAATAACCATCTTCTACATGTCAATTAAGCAGTAAAACATAGAATATTTCAACACATCTGCTCTTTCAAATTTTATAGGGAGAAAAATATCTGACAACTCAGATTATATTTTATAAGTTCCTAAATGAATAAATTTGATGGGCCAATTAATTGCAAAGGTTTAAAACATATCATGTGATTAGAGCCAGAGATATAACATGGTCAAAAAGCACATGTATTGTCATTTGTAGAGACTTGTGTTAATTAAGTAATTAATTGTTAATTAATCCCTAGCTCCATAAAACAGCATTTAGATTGTGTATATATATTATATGTGTATCTTACATATATATATAAAACACAGGATCAAGTCATATACAGTGAATAAAGAATTGTTTTCCTTTAACATTACAATGTTTTGGGGGGGGTCTGAAATCTATAGAAAAGACATAAAATTATCAAATGTAAAAACTAATTGGGCTTTGATCAATCCTAAAAATTAAAACCAGTAGATTAAGAAATCTTAAGTCCAGTTCCTGAAAAACACAGCACTATAATATTTTTTCATAATAACTGATATTGAATCTGAGTGATAGTAGGAAGCTTGCCTTGCACGTGATTGAGCCAGGTTGGATCACAATCACCCCATATAATCCCCAAGCCCTACCAGAAGTGAACCCTAAGCACAAAACCAATAATAAGCAAAAAATATCTCCAGATATGTCCAAACACCAATTAATAATAATAATAATAAATAATGAATCATATTGGTGTTTTCCAAGTCCTACTATTTCAGCTTTACAGATTATAAAGTATTAATTTATTTTTCAACACATAAAAATTAAGATCTAAAGCCACAAATTATTTTAAATCTTCCAAAACTTATTCAATAAATATAATTCAGCTGTTCAAACCCATATAGATTCAGTGTAAATTAATATAGACTAAATTCTAGTCTAGTATTTATTTTTGACACTGATGTTTATTATTTTCATCTATACTAACAAAATAAACAACAATAATTTTAGTAATAGTGAGCCAAAGAGATAGCTCAATGTACAGTGCACAGGTTTGTATACAGAAGACCCAGATCTAATCTGTAAGCACCTTCCAGAGTGACTCCTGAACAGAGACTAATCCCTGAGCACCACTAGATATGATCCCAAATAATAGTTTTATTATCATTAAAATGTCATTTATTATTATTATTAAAAGCTTATTATATACCATTTAGCCAACTACATACTTACTATCGGGGTCCTCAACCTACAGCCTGCAGGCCACATGTGGCCCACTGAGGACATTTATCCGGCCCATCAGGTGCTTTAGCAGCTGCCAGCTCACTTAGCAGCCTAGCCAACACTGCCCTGGTCTGTAATGTACATGTGTGGGATATGCGCTGCACTCTCTGATCCCCCTGTCTCTGCCTCTGGACTCTTCCTCTCAGTCTTGGGTAATGGTCCTCAAAGTACAGCCTGCCAAAAGCAGGTACATAGTTCTCATTGAAATACTGGTAAGTTTGTTAATTTTACTTGTTCTTCATTTTAAATATTTTATATGTTCCCTTTTCTTTTTTACTTCAAAAAAGATATGTGCAGTGTACATAGGAATTTATTAATAGTGTTTTTTAAGCAACTGTAGTTTGGCCCAACAATGGTCCAAGGTACAACAGTGAAATGGTCCCTGTTTAAAATTTTTGAGAACCCCTGCTTCTTATCATTTAACCTGCACAAAAAACTATAAATATTTTACAAGTCCAGGAAATTCTCCAAGATAACTTTTAAATACTAGAGTTAAAAGCCTAAGATCTCATGCATTTTCGCAAACATCATGTTTCCTTCAATATGCCAAGGTAAGGGACAACAGAATGCGAAACATGGATAGCTGGCACAGAGCAGAAAGGTAGAAACTTGCCCAATAAGAGAGTGAATGCAGTAATTGGAGAGAGTGTGCAGTAATTGGGAATGTAGGAAGAGAAGTATTAGGAATCTATTTTTTAGCTTTTTCTAACTCTGTGGGGAGATGGGGGGAGTTGAGGGTGACAACAGTTTCCTCTTGGCAATCTTCATTTTCTTTCAAATGTGAAAAGCATATTTGAAAATTGCAAAGATAGGTCAGACAACTAGAAGCAAAATGATGTGGAGATGCAAAAGCAGTGTCAAAGGGTCATAGCTTTTAAAAAGTTAAAAGGTAATTTATCTGAAAGGATGTGATTTATTGTTGTTTCTGAGAATGTTAAATTTGCCCTTGTTATACTGTTAATGCTTATAAAAAATAAGTAAGCAACTTTGTATGCCATTGCTTTTAAGATATTGTTGTAAATGAAAAAAAAATTAAATGTATGGCGGTTTGTGACAATTTTATTCCAACTACAGATGAATGAAGATGTAATGTCTTGATAAGATATTTTTGGAGCAGCAAATGAGATGTATTTACTAACTCAATATTTGAGTGACTTGTCTCCAAACAGTGAAATGAGCTGAGCTTTGAACCACTGTGAAAACAGAGCCAAGTTGTACCCTCACCTCTCTCTCTTGCGGGTGTGGAGGTCCTTTTTCATGCTTTTGTTTCATCCCACATGGACTAGTGTGCCCCTTTTGTTGGCCTCCCAGTCCCTGCACGCATAATTAACAGACTTAAGCTGGTACACCATGCTCCCAGAGACTCCACCAGGCACCAGAGGGAGAGCATGCACACAACTAGCATTAGACCATTAGGCACTGGCAGAGAGATCCTAAAATAGCAACAAGGAGCTGGTGGCTAATCATCTTTTCTGAAGGTTGATGCAGGCTGCTCTCTCCCACTTCCACTTTATCCCATTGTTACTATCTTTGCCAGTGATAAGGGTTCAATGGGAAAAAAAATACTGAATTACTATGGTTTCAGCCACGTAGAGAAAATTAATCCCTTTTATTTGGGGGTCAATACTAAAAGCACTCTTTCCCATTTAAATTATCATTTGCTTAGCATGTTTATAATGTCAAAAATTTGGTATCAAAAATCTCATTTTCACAGATTAGTTATTTTAATTTGAAGACATTCAAGTAGCAATTCCATTTGAACTGTTTACATATTAGCAGTAGCCTTTTAAAAGGAAATAGTCTTAATTTTTTTATTCAAAACTTCCTTTTGCATTATTCTAGTATTTTCTTAGATTAATGCTGTTCATAAAGTTCGATTTTATAATATTTACTTTTTTACAAATAGATGAAAAGATTTTGGAAAAAAGACTTAAGAGTTTTGAGCAATAAATAAATTGTGAGGTCTAGTTGTTCTTTGTAATAGAAGAGATACTTTTTGTCCAGTGGCTGAAACGTGAAGTCTAATAAAATTTATACATTTGGTTTTGTGGATAAGCAAAATTTTACATGTGAACTTAAACACTAGTATTACCTATAACAGTATCAAGAACTGCATAAGGAAACAAAAAAAAGCGGTACATGCAAAAATTGTGTCAACACTTCTTAAAATGGGTAATAGTATTTCATTGCTTACTAAAGTAGGAGGGAGTATAAAGCTTACCTTGCTAAAGTCAACAGTGCTGTTTTCTCTGCTCACATCATTTTTATTTTCAATACAGGCTAGAGCAGATTGAGGAGAAACAACCTGACCTGCTAAAAGAGATTGTTATTACAGAATACAGACAGTTACTTACATAATTCTGACATTGATTTCGATATGAATTAAACTAGACTAACATAGGATTCTTAATGGGTTTATGAGGTAAGCATGAGGGCCAATATAAATAGATCTATAGCAATACAAAGATTTATATCAGTTACATATAGAAATGGGAGAACTCAGACAAAAGAGAAAGTAAACCAAATTTCAGATTAAAAATTTCAAGTCTGGGGCCAGTGAGGTGGCGCAAGAGGTAAGGTGTCTGCCTTGCAAGCACTAGCAAAGGAAGGACCACGGTTCAATCCCCTGGTGTCCCATATGGTCCCCCCAAGCCAGGGGCAATTTCTGAGCTCTTAGCCCGGAGTAACCCCTGAGCATCAAACGGGTGTTGCCCGAAAAACCAAAAAAAAATAATAATTCAAGTCTCTATGAAGAAAGACTGCCTACAAAAAATTTAAATCTAATTCTGGTATTAAAATATCACTGACCGGGGCCCGGGAGATAGCATGGAGGTAAGGCATTTGCCTTTCATGCAAAAGGTCATCAGTTCGAATCCCGGTGCCCCATATGGTCCCCCGTGCCTGCCAGGAGCAATTTCTGAGCATGGAGCCAGGAGTAACCCCTGAGCACTGCCGGGTGTGACCCAAAAACCAAAAAAAAAAAAAAAAAAAAAAATATCACTGACCTCTAAATTTTATTTATAACACTGATCTCTGAATAATATCTATATTATCTGAATTGTTTCTCTCTATATATGACAGGACTAATATATTTTTATGATTTAAGTTTAGAGTTTAGGCAGAAGAATTGAAAGTGTAAAGGTTAAAAAGTGGGACAAAAGGTGAAGATAGTCCAAGGGTAAAGCAACATACTGACCATATGAAGATTTAATCACAACCATAGGGTTCCCAACCTTTTACAATGTTGCTAGGTCCCACAAGCATGCTGCATATAACCACTATAAAAATGATGAAATTAATATTTATCTGAAAATACCTACAATAGCTATATTTCTATTATCTATGAAAATAAATTAGAAATATTATTTGACAATAACTTAAAAGAGACTTCCATGTGAGGCATTCAGTAGGAAATGCCTTTACCTCACACAGTGTGAACAGTGTGAACATGACTTTATGGTTGGTCTAGTCTCTGGCACAGCCTACTAATATTGGTCTGCATGAAAAAAGTAATATATCTGAATTTTTGTTTTCTATGAACACTAACTGGCAACCTCATTAATTTGTATTTGGGGAAAATTATGGTATTAAGTGAACAGTAGAGTTAGAAATGTGATGATTGCTAGCAAAGAGGAAAATCGTTGTTGCACTCAAAACTCACCTGAAATCTACCCATGTTTAAAAATAGATGGAGAAAAATTAATGGTGCTTGCTTGCATCTCTTTTTTAAACTCTCCTTGAACTTACATATAACTTTATCTGTGAAATGCAAGATGACAACTGACTTTCATACAACAAACTACACGATTATCAGAATTCGGTGAATCTGAAATACTACTTGGATTCTCAGTATATTTTGGATATTTGAAATGTTCTCTTAAGATATAACTCTTTTTTATGGGGTGGGGGACACCCAGTGATGCTCAGGGGTTACTCCTGGCTATGCGCTCAGAAATCGTTCCTGGATTGGGGGACCATATGGGACTCCAGGGGATTGAACCGCCATCAGGTCCGTCCAAAATTAGCGCTTGCAAGGCAGACGTCTTACCACTAGCGCCACCACTCTGGCCACAAAGATAATGATTTTTTTGTTTTGTTTTTTGGGTCACACCCGGCAGTGCTCAGGGGTTACTCCTGGCTCTACGCTCAGAAATTGCACCTAGCAGGCTCGGGAAACCATGTGGGATGCCAGGATTCGAATCACTATCCTTCTATATTCAAGGCAAATGCCCTATCTCCATGGTATCTCTCAGGCCCCTATAACTCTTTTGCATAAATTATAACTTTATTGAAAAGTCAGTAATAGACCCACTTCCAATTTCTATAATCTGTACTTATTGAATTTCTCTAAACTATTAGCATATATACAAATTTTTTAAATTATCTTTTAAAATTTCATATTTTGGAAACTTAAAATATATAAAATGTGACTGAAATTTTTGTTCAAATTATACTATAATTTTCCTGTGGCATTGAAGGAACACTTATTGTTTTAAAAACATTTTATAGTTTAAATTTGTTGTACTGTCAAAGTGGAATGAGCGTCAGATTACTCTGAAATTTAAATATTTCTCCACTTTCACTAAATAAAGTATAATAAAACATTTGGTAGAGAATTAAATTATAATTTTTAAAGCAAATCTATCTAAAACCATACACACAAATTCTAATTATAGCATATTCCAAGCAACATATAAGCTAGAAAAAGACATATTTAAGCTGCATCAGTTATTTTTATTCTCCCATTTCTAATTGCAATGTGCAGCTATGACTGTGAACTGTTCATTAGCAGCCATTTAATTTATCATTCTCAAAATAATAAGTGTAATATTTAAAAAACCTTTTACATAATGCATTTCTGTTCTAACAGATGTCTTCAATCACCAGTTTCACATCATTTATCCATATTTTCATAAGTTATAAAATTATATTTAAACCTAAATTTACTGAATATTTTGTTAAGTTGAGTAGCTCAAAGTATGGAAAAATTGACATTAAATTGAAATTCAAAGTATGGAAAAATTATACAAGAAAATATGTGCTTTCTTGTAATGGCATGTTTTGTGTACTATTAAAATACGTAAAAATATGTAATCAACAACATACAAAAGAAGAGTCAACCCAAAGTAAATTATTAATTTTTGAAGAGACTGAATTAAAGAGAAACATGATATGACTTCAAATTTGAAGAAATTGAATAGCATGTTTTATATACATAATAAAAATAGAATTACTGTATTAATTACCTTCAATTTCTGCAATGCATTTTAAACATTGGTATTCACACATCTTCATATTATTTATATTTTGAGAAATCACAGGATTTATATTCTACAGAAATATTGGATATCTTATAAATTTATTTCTATGACAGTAAACTATAATCATTGTTTATAAGTTTATTTATTTTATTTAATTTTATATTCTATCTTTTGGTTTGGAAGGCCACATTCATCAGTGTTCAGGTGTTACTCTTGGATCTGTACTACTATTGGTAGTACTAGAGATACCATATACAATGCTTGGAGCTGAAACCTGTTCAGAGAGTTTTGTACTATCTCTCAGCCCTTAAACACATATTTCTTTAGGCTATTTCAATTATTATTATTATTATATACCAGAAGAAAATAATGAATAATGAAATTCAAAATGACTTTCATTGACAATGCTATATACTAAAAATCAGTACATTTTGGTTCTGCAAAGACATCCTTATTTTCTCATTGGTGCCTAAAACAATAGTAACCTATAAAATGACAAATTTCATGTAGAGCATTCCATTTCAACCAGAAATGAATGTCTTTCTTTTCCAAAAAGAACAAGAAAGAATTTGTCAGTTTGTCTTTCTCACAGACAAAATAATATTTACTTGGAATTTACCACTCATATATGTGTAGAAGTTTTATACATGCTAATTGGTTATGATAGTTTTTTCTAATCACTATGCCACTATACCTGTGAGCAAAAATATTTTGCTCATTATTTTTTCCTTTGCATAAAACTATTTCTCTCTATTTTATTTATTTCTGGAGTCCTCAAAGTCTGATCAGTGGTTAAGGGGCCATTAACAACAACATGCAATCAATTAGGCCAGAAGGTTCAAAGGATCTGATGTTCAGAGTACTTCCAAAGCCATATCTAGTGTTGCTGGGGATAGGCCAAGAGATGTTTGGAATATCCCACACAAGAAAAACACATTATCCTCACCTATGTTCTATCTCTCCAGCCCTCAACTTTCATATTTTAACTTTATTTCACACTGGTAACCATATTTTAAATATATTCCATAAATGATGTCATTATAATATTTAATTCCATCTATTAAAGTGAAATAATTTTGAGGTACTAAGATTGCTATTCCTTAGAAAAGTATATTTAACAACAAAACAACCTTATTATACTTCAGGTTATTATTTAACAACTATTTAGTGGGCACAATTAGTATTTACTGGGAAGTGCCCATTAATATTAAGATGTAAATATTTGAGATATAAGCATATAAGAAATATAACATCTTCCTTAGGTATTTATTACAATTGTTTCACAAGCTTTTAAACACAGTTTATCAAATTAAATCCAAATTTCTAATATTTGTAATAGTTATTAATTTAAGTGCATATTATATAGCACTCATATTAATTATTGAATTTTCCTTGAGTACAGAACTTTATTCTCTGGACCTCTTTGCAGAAATCATATGTAAGTCAGATAAAAAGCTGTTTTAGACCATTTGCATTTCTAGGGGAAAGAATAGAGAAAATTATGAGTAATTTTGGTGGCTAGAAAACAAGTTTGCTTTTCTTTTTTTTGAAACTGTAGTTTTTCACTATGTTGTGAAACGAATAATCATTATAAAGTAATCATCATAATGTGTAGAGAAGAACGTGAGCTTACATCAAAAAATATATAATGATCTAAGTAATTCCACTAAATTATTTATTATTAAAATACAAATGTAAATAGTTGTCAAACAATATGCTAAATGTTTTATTAACTAATTTTTCTTTTATAATAGCTTTCATATTTAAATAAATCACATATATCATTATTGGGAAATGACATTTTTTTAAATTTCTACTTGGCCAAATTCAAATCAATAGAAGAAATATATATAGGTTAAGCATATTACTATTCCTTACTTCTTAATTTACTGAAAATAATGTGTAATAGAAGGAAACTGGGATGAAGACATAAAGGTACATTATTATTAACCTAGAGGCCAAGCTGGTTTACACTACCTCAGAAACCTTCAACGCATTTAGAGTACCCAAAGGTTAGGAGATGAGGGAGGTACAGAGATGAGATGAGCCTGTTAGAGACAGACACAAGACAGCAAAATAAAGAAATATAAAGATGAATGACAAAATTACATACATGTGCAACAATACATTTATTCATGGGAGTAGAAAATATAAAGAAAGGCTAAATATTTAGAAAGTGTTGATTAGGTGATCTATATTAAAACATGAAAACATGTACATAATTAAATTTGGAGAAAATAGTATGCCTGAAAATAATCCATGTATTATGAGAAATTACAAATTTAAATACACACAGAAATATTTTTGCTGTTAAAAGTCATTAAATTCCAAAACAAAAAAATATATACAGCCTTTATGATTCATTGATTGCATCAACAATGTCACCTTGAGTTTTTTTAATACAGTGGAAAAATACCTTTTTCATATAATATCAAATAATATACTTTTATGAATCTTTAAAGGCATATATTACATAGTTATAAAATAATTGCTCTAATTATTTCTTTGTAGAAGAAAAATTTCTTTTCTTTCCTACTAACTAGAACACTACCATGTTGAAGGAGAGTTAGTTTTTATATTTCTAGTATCTTATGACACCTCAGTATTTTAAAAACAAGACAACCTTTAAATATTTAAACACACACACAAACACTGCATCTAAAAATAAAATCACATTTAAAAGAAATGATTATAAAACAAACTGATCTCCAGGGTAACAAAAACTTATTCACAATACACTTAAGATATAAATAAAACTTATTCACAATACATACATGAACATAAAGGAGTGAAATAAAGGATCAATCTTAAATTAATACTAGGATGCTTTTTTGGAGGAGTACACCCAGCAGTGCTCAAGGGTACTGGCTTTGTACTCAGAAATTCCATATGTCCCCAGGAAAAACATAGGATGCTGCAGATCAAATCCAGGCAGTCACATGCAAAGCAAACATCCTACCCACTGTACTTCTGCTCCGACTCCTAGAATCTATTCTTATCCAATTAATAGGAAATCCATATTCTCAAATATAAGTCTTTTATAGTCATTAGCTTTAAGAGTAAAATAAAAACCCATACTTTGTTTGAATTTATTTTTAAGATTCTAAATAAATTTATAACTGGAAAGTACTAAGATAAAGAAAGAGAAACATCTGAAGGAATTTCAGTAAAGAACAGAAACTAAATAAAGGTGTCCACAATTAAGGGAGATAAGTCTCTGATTTTTTAATATAAAATTTGTCCACAAGAATAATAATATTTTACATTATATTTTTAAATAATATTTCTTCTAGTATAATTGAATATATGACCTAAAATAAGAAAGATTTATATTTTTTCTAGATTATTTAATACAAGTCTTTAATTTAAAAAAAATTCTTCTATTCCCTCTGGCTTGTTAAAGAATTCTTTATATGTTTACTTTTACTACTTCTCACCCATACCCTTTTCAATGTTCTAATGTTAAAGAAAATATTATTTTTCTATTACTTTTGCTGTTGTTTTGCCAAATGTAACTGTCACTTTTATTGAAACATCAGAATCAGACATTTAATTCTCACAGTTTTGATGCTTAATGAAAAGTGAAAGTTAAACACAGCATGGTAGCATTAAAAACGCATGGTGAATCCATAGCATCTTAAATCTTAGCCCTGAAGAGAATGTGTAGAATATAAAAATAAAGCTAGTGCATTTGAAGGTGAGACCGAAAAATTACCACAAACCACTAAAATATAATACAAGTGATAAATAGTGTGGAATAGGGAGGAGAGAAGCAAAGAATTATTCTTTTTATAAACAATCTATAAAAAAGATTTTAATTCAAAATACAATTTCAATGTTTAATTCTACCATAATACTACCATTGCTATTGTTGTGCTAAAGAAACAAGCCAGTAAAGGAAGCAGAAGCCTTATTCTGTATGGCTCCATTAGATTTCTTTACATAACCATCAATTCCTTTTCAAAGCAATTTCAACTGCTTCATCTCCAAAATAAAAGTGTGTCATTTCACAAGAGAAAGTTTATTTCAACCATTATATTTGGGAAGGAAATGTTCTGTTTCAAATTTTTTTGCATCTTTATGTTATTTAAATCCTATTCTAGAACTTTATAAGGAAATAATGTTTTTTTTTGTTATTTTTTGCTTATAGTACTTACGGGAATTTTAAAAATATTTAGGACATTATTTTTAAAAATATTATTTTAAACGGAGATGTCTTAAACCTTGTTTGCATTTCTTTTCACTAATATATAGATTTGAACTCTTGCATACTTTGAAACAGAATGTCAAATTTATATTGGCTATTAATTTTTATCTTTATATAGAATTGGTCAATTATTTTAGTTCCAAAATAGACTAAGAATCTTAGTAAGAAAGGTCTTTCACACTTTTCCCCACTTCTGGGTAAGAGATTTGTTTCTAAATTGGTTAAGACTATGCGTATTTTCAGGATTTTCAACACATAGCTGTGTCATACCATATTTTCTAAACCTAGGTTAGTGCCCAGCAGAGCTCTATCTGCCCCTCCTCACTCTGAAACCCCATATAGTCACACATCTACAAACCTGGGAACCCATCTTTCTGTCCTGCTGTCATATCTTGCTCCTTAGTCAGGGATTTACCCAGCTCACGTCCCCCTATTCTTTAAATGCCAAACTACTCCTATTTCTAAAACAGTGCAAAGCTTTCTATCTTCATTAACTTCATGAAATAACTAGTTAACAATTTCCTTGTCATACGCAAATAACATATCATGGTAAGGAAATAACCTGTAAAGGTGTATTATTAGTAGGAAATGTCTGTTATAAACAATTCAACAGATCAGTTCTCAAGAAAATGGAGATCTAAACTCTACCATTAATACCAAAAAAATCTTGAAAACAATGGGAAAACTGAGGAACTCAGCAATGTTTAAAGCTAGCAGGACCAAAACTGAGGTAAATATGCAAGCTCGTTAAAAATTTTGAGTCTGGTTTATGAGGACCCAAAATCAACACTCAACAGCACTTAAGAAATTAAGCTAGTGCTTGCCAGTGAAATTAAGAGTCACTAGCAAGAACACATGAGCAATCCCAAGTAGCAGAATCCTATAGGGAGAGAACTTTATTAGATAAAAGTGAAGACAAAACACAAACCAACATTGATAAGAAATTTAAAAAAGAAAATAGAAGCAGAGGGATGGAAGAAAATCTAAAGAACTTCATAAGCAAAGACAAGGAGTATAATCCCCACGTCAGAAAAACTCTAGATGGGGAAAAAATAAGAAGAATAAGTGGTGGGAGAGATAATAGATTAGAACTTTCCCCCACTCTAAAGAGTGAAATAGCTGTACAAATTCAAGTGTCAAAAGAATGAGTAAGTGGGACCGGAGAGATAGAATGGAGGTAGGGCATTTGCCTTGCATGCAGTAGGACTGTGATTTGAATCTGGGCATCCTATATGATCCCTCGAGTCTGCAAGGGCAATTTCTGAGTGTAGAGCTAGGAGTAACCCCTTAGTGCTGCTGGGTGTGACACAAAGAAAACAAACAAACAAGCAAACAAAAAGAGGGAGTACCAAACAAAGTAGACTCAAACAGAATGGGCTGGAGAGATAGAACATTGGTAGGGCATTTGCCTTGATTGCGGCAGATCCAGGATAATACCAAGACATATAGTAATCAAAATAATCAATACTAGTGAAAGACTTGAACTTCTTAAAAGAGTAGTAGAGAAGAAAAACCTTAATTATAAAGGAATAGTATAAAAGTCACAACAGATCACCTACATGAAGTAGTACAGGTAAGAAAAAAGTGAAATGACAAAAATTACTGAATAAAAAACTTTCAACCTAGAGTCTACTACCCTGAAAGTTATCATTTAAATTGGAAAAAGGAATAAAAAGATTCTCAGACAAACAAGAACTGGAAAAATTGTGATATACAAAGTGAATCTGAATGAAATACTTAAAAGCTACTTACATAAATCAATAAAGACAATTGTAGAAGCAACAACACTACACAGTAAAATGGAAACGCAACTTTTTAAATCTATGATATTCTTGAATGTCAATGCATTAAACACTCCTAACGAAAGACACAGAAGGGTGGGATAAGTCAAGAAACAAAATTCATTCATTGTTGCTTATTGCAAATACATCTAAAATTACAAGGATAGACTCAGGGACTGAGTAAAATGATAAAAAACTAGTGGAAAATAATAAAAGCTAAAACAGCCATACTATACCAAATTGTATTCAATTGAAAAGAAGTAATTAGAGACAGTTGATACTAAAAGATTCTGGTAACAGACCAGAATTGCTATCTCGAATCATCATAAACACACCAAATGTTGGGTTTGTAAGACATGTCCTCAAAAATCTAAATAAATATATGTATGTGATCATAATTATATTGGAAGATTTCAACACACCACGGTTAATACTAGATAAATACAATAAGTAGAATTGAGTAAAGACACAAGAGCTCTAAATTAGGAACTAGAAGAGCTTGCACAGAGCTTTATAAAGAGCCATCCATTCTCAAAAAACCAAAAACACAGTTTTCTCTAATACACAGGAAACATTATCTAGGATAAATTACTTTACACTAATATCCAAAACTGAGTATCACCAAAAAAAAAAAAAAGAAGAAGAAGAAAAATTCAGAACAATCTCTTTGCTGAACATAAATGCAAATATCTTCTGCAAAATCTTGACAAACTTTCCAACAGTGCATCAAAAAATCACACACCATGACCAAGTTGGATTCATTCTAAGGGTGCAAGAATTGTTCAATGTATTCAAATAAATTAATTTAGTACACTAATCAGTAAAAGAAAATACATTAATTTTAACAAAATTTCATACCTACTCCTGATAAAAAAATACCCCAGTAAGATAGTTGAAAAGAGTCTTAATCAAGTGCAAAAGTTATCTATTACAATCCAAATATTATTCTTAACAGTAGACATTATTCTTAATAGTAAAATTGAAAGCATTATCACTGAAATCAGGCACAAGGCAAGACTACTTATTTTTATTCAATATGAATTAGAAGTCCTAGTAGCAGCAATCAGGCAAGAAAAGGAAATCAATGGGATCCAATTAGAAAATAAAGGATCAAATTACCTCAATTTGCAGATGGCATGGTGATATACATTGAAGATCATTTACTTTAAAGAGTAAATAAAATTCTCCTATAAATAATAAACCTGTACAGCAAAGTAGGCAGCTACAAAGTCAATTCAAAATAATTCCTGCATTCTTTTATCTAGATGATAAATCAGAGGAGATCAAAAAAGTCTATCCAATTTAAAGTAGTGTCTCAGAATATTGAGTACTTAGGAGTTAACAAAGGAGGTGAGATACACATGACATGAAAACCTCAAAACACTTAAGAAAGAAACTGAAGACCTTATAAAATGGAAAAAATGTCTATGCTCATGGATTGAAAGAATCAATATTGTCAAAATGACCATACTAAAAGCTACTATAAAAACTCAATGCATCCAACTGCTGGAGGGCGCGGGGGTGGAGCTGTGAGTGGAGGTGCCGGACCTGTGTGCAGCTGCTCCCAACTGCTGGAAGGCGAGCAGGCGGGGTGAGTGAGTGCAGGCAGGTGACCAATTTGCAGCCAGTTCCAACTGCTGGAGGGCGCGGGGGTGGAGGTGTGAGTGGAGGTGCCGGACCTGTGTGCAGCCACTCCCAACTGCTGGAAGGCAAGCAGACGGGGTGAGTGAGTGCAGGCAGGGGACCTGTTTGCAGTGGCCCCAAGTGCTGGAAGGCAAGCGGGCGGGCCATAATCCAGAGAAGACACCCAAGACACAGGTGAC
>PVKC010009509.1:0-26662 GCA_004027635.1 Crocidura indochinensis
GACCACTATGAAAACAGTAGTTGGAAAAGATCACACTGGACAGGAACTGGATGTTGAAAGGAGGTAAAGTAAGTGATAAGCATGGCACTCCTTCAGTAACAATATTGCAATCTGTAGTTATAAAAGGAACAAAAAGAGGAGTGAGAAAAAGAGAAAAGAAAAATGTCTGCCTTCGGAGACAGGGAAGAAGGGAGGAACTGGAAATATTGGTGGTAATAAATGTGCTCTGGTGTAAGGTGTTGTACATTCTATACTAAAACTCAATAATGAGCAACTTTGTAACTCACAGTGATTCAATTAAAAATTTATTTAGAAAAGGCCTAGGATTCTAAATGCTCTATAGCTCTAATGATCAGAGAAATTAAAATCAAACAACAATGAGATATTACCACATACCACAGAGATTGGTACTCATCCAATAGCTAGCGTTGGTGGGGATTTCTGGGAAAAGGGGCCCTCATTAACAACTGGTGAGAATGTCAATTAGTCTAACCATATTGTCTTTTCTGGAAGACAATATGGATATTACCACCCCACCCCCCCAAAAAACAGGAAATTGAATTTTTTTTAATTGTATTGAACTTCTTTATGACCCATCAATTTTACTCCTGGGAATATACTCTGAGGACCAAAATAGCACAATGGAGAAAAGACCTGTACTCGTTGCAAATCTATTACAAGAGTGAAAATATGGAAAAATACCTAGGAACTAGTTAAACAAACTATGATACATATACAGTGAGATACGATTCAGCTGGAAGAAAAGATAAAACCATGCAATTTGCTGGATCTGGAGAGTCAAGAAAACAGAAGACACAGAATGATCTCAACCCTATGTGGGATATAAAACTTTATAAGTGAATATCAAATGCCCAATGGCAGTAGAAATAAAGAGCAATTGGGGCCCGGGAGATAACATAGAGGTAAGGCGTTTGCTTTTCATGCAAAAGGTCATCGGTTCGAATCCCGGTGCCCCATATGGTCCCCCGTGCCTGCCAGGAGCAATTTCTGAGCATGGAGTCAGGAGTAACCCCTGAGCACTGCCGGGTGTGACCCAAAAACCAAAAAAAAAAAAAAAAGAAAAAAGAAAAAGAAAGAAAGAGCAAGGGAACTGTATTTGGTAGGAAACTAGCCACTGGAGCAAAGATGGAAAGATGGAAGTGGATAAGGGAACGGGAACATTAGAGCAATGGTGATAGGGAAAGGTGCCTGTCACAGAGACAAACGGGGGGAACAGGAAGGAAACTGGGTCATTGGTGGAGGGATTGTTGTTGAAACAACGTAAGCCTGAAACTCAATAATTACTATCTTTGCAATTTTGTAATTCATGGTGATTCATTTTTTAAACAAACTAAAATAAGTAAAATAAAGTCATCCAGCATATAAAAACAATAAAAGATCAGTGGCCGAAGAGTAACAGAGGTAGGACATTTGCTTTGCATGCAGAAGAATGGTAGTTTGAATCCGGGCGTCCCATAAGATCCTGTGAGCCTGCCAGGAGTGATTTCTGAGTGCAGAGCCAGGAGTAACCCCTGCGCGCTGCCGAGTGTCACCCAAAAACAAAAACAAAAAAAAAAAAAAGAAAGAATAAAAGATCAGGTCTGGGTTTTTATTAGGATAAACATGGGATATTTACCTTCAGACATGTCTTAGACACATTGTAACATTCAGGTGCAAAAGCGAAGCAGACTCTTAAATAGAACTTGAGCTCCTAGGAAAGGATGTGTATTTGTGTGTGTGTGTGTGTGTGTGTGTGTGTGTGTGTGTGTGTGTGTGTGTGTAGGTATGTATGTGTGTGTGCATACGCACTTTTAGATGCATGATTTTTGCTGATTTTTAGGCCACATGTAACTGTTCTCAGAGCTTACTTCTGATTCTGACCTCAGGGTTCTCTTTTGTGGTAGGACTTAAGGGATAATTGCCAGGGATAGAAGCACCTGATAGACTATATTCTTTCTGGCTGAAGAAGCATTACTTTAATACACTGTTTCTAGTCTATTGATCTCTTCACCATACCATATCAAGTTAATGACATTTCCTGAATGAGGAGTTTGGGAGTTTAAATCACAGAATTTCAATGTTTATTGAGCAGGATTTTATTTAATCTTTAAAATAATATATGAGGTAAGCAATTAAGATATGTATTTTATATATGGATAGATCTAATTATATACAGATAGTGCATTGTGTATATCCATAATATTTTGAATATATAGATAGAATTTCATATATATAAAATAAAATTTGAAATTATCATAAGGAATTACCACAGGCAAAGAAGGAAAAATGGGCCATTCCCAAAAAGTACAGAAAGAAGAGAATCACAAAGGAAAATTTGTATTTTAAGAGTTAGAGATTGAAAAGACAGTAGAAGGTTGAAAAGACAGTGGGAATTAAGAACATGAGAACTGGCACTAAGTAAAAAATATGCAGCCTCAGAGAGCTAAGCCCCTCAACTGTGCATTACATAGCACTTCTGATTATGTGCTTAGTTGTGCCCCCTGACTGTGTTTGGAGGACCAAAGTGCCAGGATTTGAACCAATATTGACTTCATGCAAGGAAAGCACCTTAAACGTATGGCTCTCTAGAATTCAAGGCATCTTTTTCCCCTTTGGGAAAGGGATATGCACACCCAACTGTGCTCAACAACATTGCTGGTGGGTTCTGGGTTCCAGGGTACAAACCCAGGTTAGCAGTATGCAAATCAAGTGTTTTTACCTGCTGTACTATTTCTCCAGCACTGCTCAAAGCATTCTTTATAGTTGTTCCTTAGTTGTGCTTTTTAATATTACAAAAATAAAACCAAACCCAGTGTTTAAAATTCAAATTTAGTGAAGATCTCTCAGACCACATAGATGGTCTCCATTCCCATCACCTTTATCTGGTGGTGAATTACCTCTGCACTCACTTTCCCTATAAAATAGCTCTAATTGCCATTTGTGTTCTAGAAATATGGTTTTGGAGTGGCTATTGCTGCCATCTCTTTGGCCCCTATTCCAGTAAATATCCTATTTTCATGTTGAGTTCTTTTCATCAGTACACCATTCTTCCTGTCATGAAAGAAATAAAATTGCAAGTGGGGTAGATAAAAAGATGATAAAACAGTTTCTATTAAATATCATTGTTCCTTCCTTGCAAAGAAACATTAGTATAGCTCTTCCTTTTTGAAGTAATTAATTAGGTATTTGATGTCTCAAAAATGCAGTTGTTTTTCACCTTAAAGTTGTAACTAGGGGCCCGGGAGATAGCATGTAGGTAAGGCGTTTTGCCTTTCATGCAAAAGGTCATTGGTTCGGATCCTGGTGCCCCATATGGTTCCCCGTGCCTGCCAGGAGCAATTTCTGAGCATGGAGCCAGGAGTAACCCCTGAGCACTGCCGGGTGTGACCCAAAAACCACACACACACACACACAAAAAAAGTTGTAACTAAATGCTAATATTAGGATATGCTTAGGTAAAGACAATATGTGGTTCTTTAATGTGCCTACTAGAGAAATGTTACAACATAATCTAAACAGCAAACATGATCTAAACATCATTGTTTAGTCTTTAAACTTTGCTTACTCCTAAAATATAAATATAAATCATTAAATTCAAATAAAATGGGAAATAAATGTATAATATTACTAGTTTATGTTTTAATTTTATTTATTTATTTTAGAAATTTGTTATTTCCATTTGTTATTGGGAAACTGCATTGTGACAGAAATAAAACAAAGAGAAATTATTGAACATTAAACACAGGCCAGTTTTTCTCACCCTGAGGAAAATGCAGGAACACTATATGGTCAAGATAGGAACTAGCACAAGGGATTACCAACAAATACTGTTTACTAGTAAAAAACAATATAGGCAGGGAGTGGAATGTGGATGGAGGGAGACAGGGTGCATTGATGGTGGGAATATTGCACTGGTGAAGGGGGGCGTTCTTTTTGTGACTGAAATCCAACTACAGTTATGCTTGTAAAAACGGTGTTTAAATAAAAATATTTTTAAATAAATAAAGTAAATAAAAAGAATTGAAAAACAAAAACAGGGGATCAAACCCAGGTCAGCCACATCTAACACAATAACCCTGCTCACTATACACAATAGCTTTGACCAAAAGATGTTTGTTTTTTACTAGTTTTGTTTTAATTCCCAATATATAGTGCAAAAGTTTTAATTGATTAGTTCCTAAGTTCTGTTTTTGAAATAATGAAGTCATAACTGAGGGAGATAAAGTAGCAAATCAAAGACCACCAAAATAAATTGGGATGAATCCTGGTCCAGAATCCAGTTCTCTAAAAATTTCTGAAATTACACTATATGGTGTTCTTATTCAATTATTTTATTAAAAGTATATATTTATTTATGTACTCATTAAAATGTATTAGTTTAAGCAACATAGCCATTCTTTTTTACTCAGTGGGTATTAGGTGATTACTGTTAATAAAGTATGAGTGGAATATGTTTTGTTCTAAAATAATCTGCAACTGAGTCAAAGAGATGGACGGATCTGTTAATACAATATATGTGCTACAATAGATGTATAAACCAAGAGTAATGAAATCACAATGGAGAGAATATATAATACTGTTGGCATTAGGAATATGATGGTAAAAAAAACTCTACTTAGAAGAGTTTGTTTGAATTAGATTTATAGTCTGAATTGAGGTGTTTATCAAAATGAAGTGGAACTGAAATCTGGAAAAGCAACTCCATACTAATTGAAACTAAATGAAGGAATTACAGAATGACAAAAAAAGAGTCAAGGTTGACTGTAGTTCTGTGTGCAGATGAAAGTGAAAATGTCTTCATATCTCCAAAGTCTTTAAAACTTAAACCATAGAGTCAAATTAGTATTAACCCAAAATAGTATTGACCATGAAAAATACCCATCACAGTATTTTTGAATACAGAGTTAGAAGTTAATGTATCATAGATATAAATGTGTCTGTTAATTGAAGGTAGAAAGAATTGGGAAGGCCAGTAACAAAGAAGTAAGAAAATTTATTCTTATATCAAAGCTTTGTAAGTACAAACAAGGTTAGGGGACATTTTCAGGGCCAACGGATTAAAGTTTAATTGGGTTATCAATAATTCAAGTGTGTTCCAATACCACCATGTTAGATTTAGTGACCCAAAATGCATCAGCACTTAAGAAAACATAGATGGATCTTTGCAATGGATCTTTGCAGTGTATTGGCAGCCACAGACCATGACTGAACTTCCTGGAAATGGAACTATGTCTTTACAATCACCAAAAGGAAATTCCATGGATGACCTGCTATTTTTGCAGGAATACTTTGAGCCCAATTTAGTAACTGAATTAACTCTAATTTCCTCTGTTCTCTGCCTACTATTCTAGGTTCTCTAGAACCTAGTACTCATACATATTACAGAGGAGTACAAAACACTATGAATAGATAGGAAACCCTAGTAATTAACTACTTAAATGTAGAGATTATGAACGGTTTAATGAAGGTGGGTAACCTTCATGTATAACGTGTATACTGGGACCAAACTACTCCAGTTAACTGTCCTTACAAAGTTAGAATTTACAAGCCTCTGGAAAATCGTGATGTTTTACTTGAGCTTTCATGCATGGCACAGGAATAAAAGATATTTTGCCTGTCTTTTAGTATGACAAAAGCTACTTTCCAAGAATGCATTTATATTACATTAGTAACTTGATGCTACCCTATAGGACATGAGGAAGCATATTAACAGTCTGACCACAAACTCCCAACTTCAATGGGCCGGCAGTTATCATAAACTGTAGAGCTCTGAAATGTACTCAAGAAATACCTATCACTTCTAGTTGTCAGTGAAACCTCCCATTTAAAAACTATTGCCATTTTCATTTTTGAAAAGGCATATTCAATATCTGTAGTTATTATCACTATTTTTATTTTACTTAGCTGTGCAGAAAAATCAATCTAACAATTTATCAAAAATTTCTAGAAGGAAGGGAGGGACCAGGCTATATCTAAGTAAATCTATTTAATTTAATAAACTTATTGTTTAAGTTAAAGCTAAATGCTACATTTTATTGTTTTTTCTCTTCATATTTCTAGTTCTGAATACTTTGTTGAAAATGTCTTTTCCTGGAATTAGAGCATGCATTTCTCTTGAAGTTATGCTTTTAATTTACTATGATAATAAAATTACAAGCAGCAACAACATTATACATCAAAGACTAGGTGCCATGTCTCCATTTTATGATTTAAAGATAACTTCTCATTTCATTCTTTTTGAAACATTTCATAAACTATGTATGTGGGAGGGTATATGTGTTATGTATGTGTTTGTGTGTGCTTTGCTGGGGAATGAACCCACATTTTTTAAACATGTAAGGGATATATCCCCAATTTTTATAGTATTGATTGGAACTGCAGAAATATGAGATAATTGCAGATAGGTAGTGATACAGACTAACCAACACAACAAATAGAAATTGAAGAATACCGTATCGACTTTTGAAGAGAAATCTCTTTGATATGACAAGCAGATTTCAGAGAGATGCAGGTTAGCTTCTGAGGAACAGACTGGTGTGTGTCTAGAGCAGCCAATCTCTGCTATATCTTTCATACTAGAGTGGATATATACTCATAATCCATTATGCACATCCTGAGAAGAACTTATTTGGTTTTGATTTATTGTATTAGGGTGAAACCCCTAGTATGCAGGAGAACATGCAGTTCTGGGGATAGACCCAAAGTTCTGCACATACTAGGAAAATGTTCTATGATATATCTTATATCCCTTGACTGGGTTTTTTTCCATGGAATTCAAATTTAGTGTATAAATAAGGTTTAAAAAATCATTTTTAAAAAAATAAAACCGATGAGCAAAATTAAAATGTATATGTTATTCCAATATGAAAAAAGAACTACTTTTAGAAATAGAATTTTGGGGGGGGGGTGCTATGCCTATTTTTGTCCAGGACTTTACCCCAGTTCAGGAATCATTCCTGATAGAATTCAGAGGATGATATAAAGTGGTAGACTCGCTATGTTTGGGACAAGTACTCTACAAGCTCTGCTATTACTCTGGTTCTTGAAATAGAATTCTTAAGAAAAGAGTTGAACAGATTACTAGAGAGTGTCTTTTTTATGCATTCAATCTCTGATGTGAAACCATTGAAGATATAAATATCAAGAATTATGCGAGGCCTTAAAGAATATTTGGTAGATATTTCCTAAATGTTAGCATCTATTTCCAAAATAGTCTCTCTTGATATGTATTGTATATCACACAACGAGCAGCAATTTGTTTAGAACCTCCAAGGTGGTTTTTAAATTTGAAATAAATGAGACAGCTGTAGATGTAGCTTAAAGAAAAAGGCACATAAACATGTTTTGCAGCATCTTCTCATGCAGCAGCAAGCATACTTCCCATTCAGTAATTGCTCTTAACATAACCACAGGAGCTCAAGCCCATACATTGACACTTAGCATCTGCCTTTTCCACATCGTTTCCTATAACAAAATAAACTATGTAGTGCAAAGCGTTAGCAATACTGACAAAGGCAATTTGTGAAACCTTGATTTCTATCATTAGCTGGATCCTCACAAAATGAATCTCCCTGTCTTCATTTCAGATGTTTCTCCTTTAATATCTCTTTTTTATAATAAGTTTGAAATTTTAAATTATAAAACTATGGTTAAGGGAGGTCAATACTGGTGTGGGAATGGCCCTAATTCACTATCACTATATGCCTGAAATACAACTGTCAAAGACTTATAATTCACAGTGGTCTCAATTTAAAAAAATTAAAAGTAAATAAGAATTTATAAAAACAACAGTCAGGAATGACAAAAAAAAGTCAAGAGAATGGTCTTTAATTTGTAACTTACTGAGGAATACTATAACTTGGAAAACACCACTACTACCTGAAATATTTATTTGTAGAACCTTTCAGGCACATTATGCCTCAGAGTCTCAAAAATGTTGAATTATGACACCACGCCAACCTTAAATGAGTCAACATTTATGAGGCACATCTTACGAGCCTGATAGTTCAGGGCTTTGGACAGAGGTTTATTTTGGAGTATTCATGTTGGAATAAATTTTTCTTGTAACTTTGTCTCCTAGGGAACGAGCATTGAATACATCCCAGCCGGGGTCCCTTCAATTAACTGTGGGAAACTTGAAGCCAGAAGCCATGTATACCTTCCGAGTTGTGGCCTACAATGAGTGGGGACCTGGAGAGAGTTCACAACCGATCAAAGTGGCCACTCAGCCTGAATGTGAGTATAAAATAGAGGGATAGGTTAACACATAGAAGATTTATTTTTTCATTGCAATGTGTTTCCATAGAACCTTTTTCTTGAGGTGACAAATGAGATGACAGAAGATTTTGGAGATGATTTTAACTGACAAAGCTTCAGTGATAAAAGAAATTTTGGATAAAATGGTCATTTCTTCAGGGCCATGTTCATATAGTGTAAATGAACAACAGCAACAACTGAAGAACTTAAGAACCCCAGCATCCCAATATGGTCCCCCAAGCCCGGTGCGATTTCTGAGCGCATAGCCAGGAATAACCCCTGAGTGTCACCAGATGTGGTCCAAAAAAAAAAAAAAAATCAACCAACCAACCAAAAAACAAAAACCCTGAAACCAAAAACCCTTAAGTTAGGGCCTCAACTCTTCTAACATATAACCAGTCAAGGTTTATTTCAAGAGCTTCTAGCAGCAGGTTGTAGTCATCTGTGCTGATATTAAAAACATTTTCAAATTGTAAGGAAGACTTTGAATGAAGAGGATAATATCAAAGGTAAAAGAAATGGCATAGAATTTCTAAATATAGAAATCTAGCAAAGTTAAGCACTAGTGCACCCTCGAAATCACCTAAACTAATATGACTATTTCTAAGCTACCTGACTACAAAGAAAAGCAGCTCAATATTTTATTTCTTTTGGGGAAATGGCAAGGCAAACCCAACACTGACCAGGCTTATTCCTGGCTTTGTGTTTAAGGATTACTCCTGGCACTGCTCCAGAAATCAAATATGGTAACCAGAGCTAGTTGCATGCAGAGCAGGTACCTTAACCCCTGTGCTATCTACCTAGCCCCAGCTCAATGTTTTTGAGAAATATTTTATATGATTTTTACTTATAGTCCCAAACTGTATCTTCAAATTTATGTTTCACTAACCCAAAAATTACTAATGGGATGCCTTTTCAATCTATTTTTATTTTAAATTTAAAAATAATACTCTAAAGGGGCCCGGGAGATAGCATGGAGGTAAGGCGTTTGCCTTTCATGCAAAAGGTCATCGGTTCGAATCCCGGTGTCCCATATGATCCCCTGTGCCTGCCAGGAGCAATTTCTGAGCATGGAACCAGGAGTAACTCCTGAGCACTGCCAAGTGTGACCCAAAAAAACAAACAAAAAATAATACTCTAAAATAAATGAAATGCATACCTACTTATTAGAAGTTACATTGTGCAGACGTCTGATTTCATCTACTATATGTCAAAGAAATAAGTGATGCTCTCTCGTTTTTACTCTCTTTTATTTAAACCATGTTTAACTAGTAATCATCTTATTTGCTCTTTGAGAAGAGGAAAAGGGAAATATTATTATTGATAAGTGAAATGGAATAGTCTGTACACATTCACATCATTTTCTTTTGGGGGAGGACTACACCCATTTGACGCTTAGGGGTTACTCCTGGCTATGCGCACAGAAATTGCTCCTGGCTTAGAGGGAGGACCATATGGGACACCCGGGGAATCGAACTGCCGTCTGTCCTAGGCTAGTGCTTGCAAGGCAGACGCCTCATCTCTAGTGCCTCAGCTCTGGCCCAAAAATCTTGAAGGAGAGAACTCAGAGATGCTGCGTTATTTAATTGGAGTTCTGCTATCATGCTTTACCTTTTGAGAAGCTCAACTTTTTCTACTACTTATCCGGTGTGTAAGACTACTGGGCATATAAGATGACCCCCTACTTTTCCTGTTAAAATATAGGTTTTGGCAAATATATATTTGCCGTATAAGACTACCTCTCTTTTTGTTTTGTTTTTGGGTTTTTTTTTTTTTGGGGTCACACCTGGCAGTGCTCAGGGGTTACTCCTGGCTCCATGCTCAGAAATTGCTCCTGGCAGGCACGGGGGACCATATGGGGCACCGGGATTCGAACTGATGACCTTTTGCATGGAAGGCAAATGCTTTATCTCCATGCTATCTCCCGGGCCCCAGACTACCTCTCTTTTAATGCACACCAAATAGAAATTAAAAATGTAAGATTTTAGTTCAAAATGGAAATTTCAATTCAAATACTTATGTCATGCATGTACTTAGCTGGAAAACTGTCACTTATAAACATAAGGCTATTTGTCATCAAACACGTAAAAATAAAACAGTGATCTACATTGAGAGTAGGGAGAGGGCTCCTCCAAGAGCAGCTGGCTGGGGTGCAGTGATTAATAGGACAGCTAGAGGGAAACAGAGCACCTTCTCAGTGCCCCATAAAAGATGAATAGAGGGATGCCAAGGAAAGTAAGAAGGGGGCGGATCACTCGTCCCTGAAACTGGAATAAGTTTCAGCATGTCTTATATCGGCGAATAAGATGACCCCTATTTTAAAAAAAATTTTCATGGATTAAAAAATAATCTTATACTGCCAGAAAATATAGTAAATCCTTTATAGTAGGTCTTACCTACTGACTAAGATATGTAGTTTACCCATCCAGCAATAAAACTAATTTTCCAACTCAAAAACTAATTTTCCAAATATTTTTATATTTTTAAAAAACTTTTTTTAACATTTTCAAGCTAAGGAACAACAAAATTGTTTGTTTTTGTCTTTACTCTGGGTCATTCTATAAAAAAAAGTTCCATATTTCAATTACTGCCATTTTTAGTTTAACCAATAAAACATTAGAATCAGCGATTATTTGTATGCAACCAAAATAGCACCATAACTCAATGAATATATGTGGTCAAAGAATATATACTTACTATATTCCTAAAATAGTTTTAGGCCATCCTAAGTCCATTTAGAAAAATATATGTATATAATTGAAGTAAAAGCATTATAATGGTCAGAATATCTTTAAAGAAGAATTTTCTAAATGTGTAACAATAACAAAACAGCTAACATAAGACAATCTGCAAGACAAATTGTTAAATGAAGTATAAACAATATAAATCACAGCCTCCTTGTAAGCCCATTACCTGTGATGGCTGATTCATGTTACCCAGCTAATGTTTTACATCTAAATATTGTGGCTGCCTCTTCAAATAGTATTGGGTTATAAAATAGCTGCCCGGATCCATTGTAAAATATGCATGGTTCCTTCTTCAGGAAGTACTTGGAGATTTTGTGCATGAGATCTCAAAAGGCACTAGCATCTATAAGCAATTACTTTGCTTACACATGAACACAAATGATATTAAGACACAAGGTAAAAGCTAAGTAGTAGGCTGACTAAAACATCACCTGTTATTTTTATCTTGTATAAATCATCTCCCCCACCCCACATAATTAGAAGGGAGAATCTGTCCATTTTAGAAGTACTAAATTTTTAACACTGGAGGCAAGAACAATCTTATTCTGCTAATCTTTTGTTTTTGTTTGGCCGAACCCAGCAATGACCAGAGGTTACCTTGGCTCTGCACTTAGTAATTTTTCCTGGGGCTGCTTTGGGGATCATACGGGATACTGTACACATTGTACTATCTGGCCCCATGCTTAACATTTTTGGGCATTTAATATTGACATTGATTGCTGTGAAATCACCTCTCTTCCTGTTTTTGTCTGGAGGAAAACTTCTCCCTTTACCTTTTCCTTTTTTCCTTTTACCATCGTTTAGCACAGAAGCCTTCCTCTGCATTGTTGAGAATTGTTGGTTAATTCATCTCCTATGAGTAGATAGATAGAAACATTAACCTCAATACATAGTATATTCAGAATATTCTTGACATCTGCAAAAATGTCGATTCATTTAGATAAAAAATATTGTATAGCTTACTTTCTGTCTTTGTTACAAACATTAGGATAAATAAGTTATATTGTCATGATTAATAGGTACCAGATGTGTATTTGATCTACTCTTATTAACACAAAATGTCATTTTGGTAATTTAGAAATATTCCCAGGATAAGGAAGATTGTAATCTTCTCCAAGCCTGCTCAATAATAAGCCAATTGCCAAGGAAGTTCAAATAGTCTTCTTCTGAATCTCTTGTTCTTTTTCAAAGGCAGACTCACTCCCTTTCTCTCTTTCTCTCCCCCCTCTCTCTCCACTCCCCCAATGTTCATACTTTCCTCCCACTATCCCTACTTCATCTGCCTCCTAATAAACCCAGCTTTCTCTGTTTTTGAGGAAGGGCATGGTTCATTTTATTATTCTCCTAGAGTATCAGAATATAGAGCAAGGGAGGGAGATGCTTCCATCATTTTCCTTTTCTGTGTTTGACACAATGATTTAATCTTTTCAAAATGGGTTCTCTTCTGAGTGTGTATTTAGTTTACACCTTTTCTTTTCACTGTTTTCCCAAATATGATGTAGTAATTGTACACTCGAATTACATAGCTTTTATACAAATTGAATTTCAAGTTTTTCATATACTCGAAAATTCAACTCTATTATGAAAACCATATTCTCAAGGAATAAACACTGATGGGAAGTATGCCTGAAATATAAATAAGCCAGAAACTGTTTCTAAAACTGCATATATTTTATAGTAATCATTTAAAGAGATCAAGAGCCCAAGATCCATTTTATGAAATAATCACTCAGAATAGAAAGGCTTGATTTATAGGAAGGTTTGTGTCCCCTGATTATATCTTACTTTTGCTAAGCCCTTGCTCCTTTCCTTGCCTTTATGGTGGATAATTTCTCCACTGTATTATCAGCTGGATTTAAGTCCCTGCCTGCTTAAGACTTGTCTAATCTTTTCACACCACATGTGGAGAAATTTTGAATTATTATTTGGGGTCCTCTAAGATGTTGTTAAGGCGGTTTAATCTTAAAAGATGTTAAAATGGACTACATACTGACTGGAGGCTTGAATTAGAAAGAGGAGCCTATTTCCTAGACCACAACCCAATTATCCATAAAACCCTTTTATATTTAAGCGCCATAAGTAATATTCTTAGACCATTATATTCTTTTCACTGAAAAAGATGAATGAAAGCCATTCTCAACTTGAATGACTATAGAATATGTTATCTTGAGGTATACATATTAGATGTTTTTCTAAAGAAATTAATTTTAAGCTACAAATAGAAAAATCTATTTGTATGGCTATTATGTATCATAGGACAAGTCTCTTAATCCTCAAAGTCTCAGTTTCCTCAGCTGTAAATTGACAGCATGATTTATTTCTCCTCTTCAGTTGTGAAGATGAAATATTATAGGTTAGAGGAATTCTTGGTATTGCCTGGATGTTGTAGGGACAGAAGAGAGAGAAGCCCCCACCTCTAAGAAACTCAAATGATAATATAACCTCCACTGGCCTGCAGTACAAAATTGAATATTAAGTAGAATAATCACAAAGTCATTAAGACAAATATAAAGCCTTATTGACATTGTGTAACTGATTTGATTATGATACAATCAGCTAATTAAGGTTTTCTTACTTGCCCACTAATTATTCTCTTTATATAATTTATGGAACTGTTTATAGACTGATTTATAATGTTTTTACCTAATATTTATAATATTTATCTTTGCATTTTCAACAAATTTGAAGCCTTCTGATCTATTCCCTTTAAAATGTGCCACAGCACTGCCATTCATGAATATTTGATTATTCAAAAGGTGCAGTTAGAATTTAGCCATATTTAATTTGCAACATAGATATTAAATGCTATATTTATGTCACCTGGATTTTATTAGTTAAGTCAAGTAAATCTGCACTGGTGAAGGGGATGTTCTTTTTATGACTGAAACTCAGCTGCAACCATGTTTGTTCTCATGGTGCATAAATAAAGATATTGTTTACTTATTTATTGGTTTTTGGGCCACACCCAATGAGGCTCAGAGGTTACTCCTGGTTATGCACTCATATATAGCTTCTGGCTTGGGGGACCATATGGGATGCTGGGAGATAGACTTGTGGTCCATCCTAGGTCAGCTGCGTGCAAGGCAAAAGCCCTACTGCTACACCACTGCTCCAGCCTCAAATAAAGATATTATAAAAAAAGTAAATCAATTTTTTCAATTAACTACTTTTGTTGCTTGAACAATTTATAAGTACTAACTATCTGATCAGGTAACTTAAGTGAACATTTGATATAACTCCAGTAGTGGGTTTGATATAGGCAGCCAACACTGACTCAAGTGATAGTCATGTAAATAGATGGACAGAATTACTAAAAAGAGATCAAAGGAAGTACTGACAATATACCTTTATTGGTAGCTTACAAATACTGATTTTTTAAGTTTCTCATAACACAAATATGGTTTTAGATACAACAAATATGAAACAGAAGATATTTTAAGGTCATAGCTATGAGTTAGAAATGAGTTAGAAAACTGGGAATACGGGAAATTTCTGTGAATCCACGCCTGCCTAGTGGGGCTGACTGCGAAGAACTGTGAGTCCTGTTTTTTCTTTGTGTTTATTTGTCCTCTGCTATCGTCCGGACCTCCTGGGAGTGGGCCAAACCACCTCCAAAAAGAACTCGCTCTCCCAGAGGTCCATTCTAGGGCAGAAACGCCCAGGAACACCTCATTAAAGTGAAAACCGGCAAGAAGTGAGTACTTTGCAAAAGCAAGGTCCCCTGATTATGATGTCAGGCTGGGAATTTCTGCGAATCCAAACCTGCCTAGTGGGGCTAACTGTGAAGAACTCTGAGTCTTGTCATTTCTTTGTGTTTATTTGTCCTCTTCTGTTGTCCAGACTTTGTGGGAGTGGACTGAAAAGAGGCTGCAGAAGAGCACTTTTGCTCCGCTTCGCTACGTGGCTGTGCGCTCTTCTTCTTCTTTTTTTTTTTTTTGTGGTTTTTTGGTCACACCCGGCGGTGCTCAAGGGTTACTCCTGACTCCATGCTCAGAAATTGCTCCTGGCAGGCATGGGGTACCATATGGGGCACCGGGATTCGAACCAACGACCTTTTTGTATGAAAGGCAAATGCCTTATCTGCATGCTATCTCCTGCGCTCTTTCTAAGGAAAGAACATCATCGCAACAAGAAGAGAAAAAAATCAAACTAAGGACTGTGCTGGATCACTGAAGCCTAGAATTACTCTCTGGACTGTCTTCTATGCTGTGTGCCTAGGCCCAAGATTTGATCCTTTGAGAGGCCACATCTATGGAGGACTCCACTCCCTTGTAGGCAAATCAACACACCCGGAAAGGGCGGAACCAGAGGACTGTGGCTGGCCACAACATTTACCCAATGAATGCCATCGCAACACGTAGAAAAATACACAATACTAGTGTGACAATGGGGAAACAATGCAGGCCTTCGTCAGACATAGAGAATGAAGATGACAATTCTGATGACCAGATAATGACCAACGAACAAATCAATCTCTGAGATAAGGACTTTAGAAAAGTAATATGGAAGATGCTGAAAGAACTCAAAGAAACCATGGACCAAGTTGAACAGAACACTAATAAGAACCAAGAAAATATGATGACAGAAATCACAAAACTCCAAACTGAAATAACATGTCAACTAACAGACCTGAAAAACTCAGTAAATGAATTGAATGGTAAAATGGATGATCTCAACACCAGGGTAGAAGAAGCTGAGAATAGAATTGGTGCTGTGGAAGATGAGATAAATAACAACTCTGTACAGCGGGAGAGATTGGAAAAAAAATTAAAGCAAACGAACAGACAATGGAAAAAATAGTCAAAGAATGGGAACAGATGAAAATAGAAGTCTATGATAAGATCAACAGAAACAACTTAAGAATCATTGGAGTCCCAGAGACACAGGAAGAAAATTTCCAGGAAGAATCAACGATAAAGAATATCATTAAAGAGAAACTTCCAGAACTAAAGAATATATGTAATCAAACCTTGCATGCCCGAAGAGTATCAACCAAAAGAAACCCCAGATAAAATACCCCAAGAAACATCCTAGTCACAATGACAAAACCCACAGATAGAGACATAATTCTGCAAAGAGCAAGATCAAAAAAGGAAATTACATTCAAGGGAGCATCCTTGAGAGTTACAGCAGACCTGTCACCTGAAACACTCAAGGCCAGAAAGCAGTGGTAGGATATTGTGACAAGACTGAATGAAATGAATGCTTCACCTAGAATACTGTACCCAGCAAAATTCACTTTCCAGTTTGACGGAAAAATACATGGTTTAACAGACAAAAAACAGCTCAGAAACTTTACAGACTCAAACCCACACTTAAGAGAAAATCTGAAAGACCTAATTTAAGACAAGACTAACAAAAAAGACACACTAAATTTCGATATAAAGATAGCATCAAATCCTAGGACAATTCTTTCTCTCAATGTCAATGGACTAAATGCACCAGTTAAGAGACACGGAGTAGCTAAATGGATCAAAAAACTCAATCCAAGTTTTTACTGTCTACAATAAATGCACCTGAATAGTCAGAACAAATATAGACTCAAAATAAAAGGCTGGAGGAAAATTATCCAAGGAAATAACACCCATAAAAAAGCTGGAATGGCCATACTAATATCACATAATGCAAACTTTATACTCAGGAAGGTTGTAAGGGACAAAGATGGACATTATATATTAATCAAGGGGTATACAGAGCAGGAAGAAATCATGCTTTTAAACATATATGCACCGAATGAGGGTCCAGCAAAATATTTAATACAATTGTTGACAAAGCTGAAAAATGCATCAACAACAGCACAATAATTGTGGGGGACCTCAACACAGCTTTGCCAGCAATGGATAGGTCACCCAGACTTAAACCCAAAAAAAATATACTGGACCTGAGGAGAGAAATGGAAGAAAGAGGCCTAGTGGACATATATAGGACACTCTATCCCCAGAAACCTGGATACACATTCCTCTCCAATGTACATGGGACATTCTCCAGAATAGACTACATGCTGGCACATAAAACATATCTTCAAAATATCAAGAGGATAGAAATTTTGCAGGCTACCTTTACTGACCACAAGGCTCTGAAATTATTTGTGAACTCCAAAGTAACAAAAAAGAAAAACTCTTACACCTGGGAGTTAAACAGCCTCATACTGAATAACCAGTGAGTCCGAATTGAAATAAAAAAGGAAATCAAAAGATTCCTGGAAACAAATGATAATGAAGACACAGACTATCAGAACTTATGGGACACAGCAAAAGCAGTACTGAGAGGAAAATTTATAGCTTTGCATGCACACATCAGGAAGGAAGAAGGGGCTTACCTGAGTAGCCTAATGACGCAGCATGTAGAACTAGAAAGTGCTCAACAAAGGACCCAAAAATAGGGAGGCAGAAGGAAATAACAAAACTGAGAGCAGAAATCAATGAAGTTGAAAACCAAAGAACAATCCGAAAGATCAACGAAAGCAGAAGTTGGTTCTTTGAAAAAATAAACAAGATTGACAGACCACTGGCAAAACTAACAAAGAAAGAGAGAGAGAAAAACTTGATAACTTGTATCAGGAATGAAAAAGGAGAGATTACTACTGATATGGCAGAGATTCAAAGGGTAATCAGAAACTACTTTGAGTAGCTCTACGTCACTAAAAATGAGAACCTAGAAGAAATGGATAAATTATTGGACTCTTTCAATCTTCCACAGTTGAAGGAAGAGGATGTAGCATATCTAAACACCCCCATCACTATTGATGAAATAAAAACGGTAATCAAATGTCTGCCCAAAAACAAAAGCCCAGGCCCAGATGGATTCACTAATGAATTCTTTCAAACTTTCCAGGAGGAACTACTGCCAATCCTGGCAAGACTCTTTCATGAAATCAAAAAAACGGAAATACTTCCAAATACCTTTTATGAAGCCAACATCACCTTGATACCCAAACCTGACAGAGATGCAACGAAAAAAGAAAATTACAGACCAATATCGCTGATGAATGCAGATGCAAAGATCCTCAACAAAATTCTGGCAAATAGAATACAATGCTTCATTAAAAAGACCATACACTATGATCAAGTAGGTTTCATCCCAGGAATGCAAGGATGGTTTAACATCAGTAAATCTATCAACATAATACACAACATCAACAACAAGAAAAATAAAAATCACATGATCATATCAATAGATGCAGAGAAAGCATTTGATAAGGTTCAACACCCATTCTTGATCAAAACTCTCAGCAAGATGGGAATGGAAGGAACCTTTCTCAATATAGTTAAGGTCATATACCACAAGCCAGTGGCAAATATTATCCTCAATGGAGAAAAACTAAAAGCCTTCCCTCTAAATTCTGTCACAAGACAAGGCTGTCCTCTCTCACCACTCCTATTCAACATAGCACTGGAAGTACTCGCTATAGCGATTAGGCAAGAAAAATATATCAAGGGATCCAGATAGGAAAGGAAGAAGTCAAGCTCTTACTTTTTGCAGATGACATGATACTCTACTTAGAGAACCCTAAAGACTCTACCAAAAAGCTCCTAGAAACAATAGACTCATATAGCAAGGTGACATGCTACAAAATCAACATACAGAAATCAATGGCCTTTCTATACACCAATAGTAATAAGGAAGAAATGGACATTAAGAAAATAACCCTATTCATAATAGTGCCACACAAAATCAAATATCTTGGAATAAACTTGACTAAAAATGTGAAGGACCTATACAAAGAAAACTATAAAACTCTGCTCCAGGAAATAAGAGAGGATACGCGGAAATGGAAACACATACCCTGCTCATGGATTGGCAGGATTAACATCATCAAAATGGCAATGCTACCCAAGGAATTATACAGATTTAATTCGATTCCTCTAAAGATACCCATGACATTCTTCAAAGAAGTGGATCAGGCACTTTTGAAATTCATTTGGAACAATAAACACCCTAGAATAGTGAAAGCAATCATTGGGAAAAACAACATGGGAGGAATTACTTACCCCTATTTCAAACTTTACTACAAAGCAATAGTTATCAAAACAGCATGGTATTGGAATAAGGACAGGCTCTCAGATCAGTTAAATAGGCTTGAATACTCAGAAAGTTTTCCCCAGACATACTGTCACCTAATTTTCGATAAAGGAGCAAGAAATCCTAAATGGAGCAAAGAAAGGCTCTTTAACAAGTGGTGTTGGCGCAACTGGCTAGCCACTTGCAAAAAATTGAACTTAGACCCCCAGGTAACATCATGTACGAAGATGAAATCCAAATGGATGAAAGACCTTGATATCAGACCTGAAACCATAGAATACATAGAACGACACGTAGGCAAAACACTCCAGGACAATGAGACTACAAGCATATTCAAGGAGGAAAATGCACTCTCCAAGCAGGTGAAAGCAGATATTAACAGATGGGAGTATATTAAGCTGAGAAGTTTCTGCACCTCAAAGGAAATAGCGCCCAGGATACAAGAGCCACCCACTGAGTGGGAGAAACTATTCACCCAATACCCATCAGATAAGGGGCTAATTTCAAAAATATACAAGGCGCTGACAGAACTTTACAAGAAAAAACATCTAATCCCATCAAAAATGGGGAGAAGAAATGGACAGACAGTTTGACAAGGAAGAAATAGAAATGGCCAAAAGACACATGAAAAAATGCTCCACATCACTAATCATCAGGGAGATGCAAATCAAAACAACTATGAGGTACCACCTCACACCACAGAGAATGGCACACATTACAATGAATGAGAACAAACAGTGTTGGCAGGGATGTGGAGAGAAAGGAACTCTTATCCACTGCTGCTGGGAATGCCATGTAGTTCAACCTTTATGGAAAGCGATATGGAGATTCCTCCAGAAACTGGAAATCGAGCTCCCATTGGATCCAGCTATACCACTCCTAGGAATATACCCCAGGACACCAAGATACAATACAAAAACCCCTTTCTTACACCTATATTCATTGCACACTATTTACCATAGCAAGACTCTGGAAACTATCTAGATGCCTTTCAACAGACGAATGGCTAAAGAAACTGTGGTACATATACACAATGGAATATTATGCAGCTGTCAGAAGAGATGAAGTCATGAAATTTTCCTACACATGGATGTACATTGAATCTATCATGCTGAGTGAAATAAGTCAGAGAGAGAGAAAAATGCAGAATGGTATCACTCATCTATGGGTTTTAAGAAAAGTGAAAGACATTCTTGCAATAATAATAATTTTCAGACACAAAAGAGAAAAGAGCTGGAAGTTCCAGCTCACCTCATTAAGCTCACCACAAAGAGTGATGAGTTTAGTTAGAGAAATATCTACATTTTGAACTGTCCTAATAATGAGAATGTATTAGGGAAATGGAGAGCCTGTCTAGAGTACAGGCTGGGGGTGGGAGGGAGGAGGGAGATTTGGGACAATGGTGATGGGAACGTTGCACTGGTGATGGGTGGTGCTCTTTACATGACTGAAACCCAAACACAATTATGTATGTAATCAAGGTGTTAAAATACATATAAAAAAAAAGAAATGAAAACTGGGAATTCTAGTGGAGGCAAAAACACACTGGTGATTGAATTAGTGTTTAAACATTTAATGCTTGGAACGACTATATTAAGAACAATTTGATAAATTGTGGTATTATAATATATTTTTTAAAAGACAAAATATTTACGTTTTGGAATACTCAAGAATAAAAGGCTTAAATATTCTTCTTAGATTTAATCATGTTGGGAAAACATTCTGACTTTTATAACATAAAACATAAGCATGAATTAGAAGTTTTTTGGAAGAACAGTTTGCTTTATCAGAAAAGTACAAGAAAGATATGTCACAAAAAATTCTACACTTTTTTATCCATCCATTTATCTAAAACAATTATTATCCTAAGTTGTAAACCAGCACTGTCCAATATTGTATTGATTATTTGATTTTAATATTGACCAAAATGAATTTAAAATTTTAATCTCTCAGGTACACTTGACACATTTCCACTATTATATGGCAATTAATTTTTTTTTTTGGTTTTTGGTTTTTTGGCCACACCCGGTGGCACTCAGAAATTATTCCTGGCACTACATTCAGAAATCGCTCCTGGCAGGCTTGGGGGACCTTATGGGATGTCTGGATTTGAACCAGTGTCTATCCTGAATTGACTGCATGCAAGGCTAATATCCTACTGCTGTACTATTTCCACCCCCATAAACGGCAATTAATTTAAGTAAAAACAATGTTTTTACTTAAATTAAATTTAATTAAATTTAAATGGTAATTAAATTTTAAGTATACACTAAAAAAGTAAATCACTTAACTTTTTAAAATACGTTTCAAACATTTATATGTATATATACTGATTAGGTGATAGAACCCAGCATTTTTCAATCACTGTGCTGTGGCACACTAGTGTGCTGTGAGATATTGTCTGGTGTGTCGTGGGAAAATTCCAATTTTATCCGGCTTCGACTAACAAATAGACCAATCATTAGATTCTGAAAACAGAGAGAGATTGAGAGCTGTTGTGTGTCTACGTGTGTGTCTTTCTTCGTTTCCTGTCAGAATATCAGCTTTGTGTTCAGTCAAATAGGTCCAGGTTTTGCACTAAGTGAACAGAAATATGAACAATTATAAAATACTTTATTACTTAATAATGAAGTAATTATAAAATAATTTCTTTGTGTTTATTTGATTTATATTCTAGAGAAATACTTTATATATAGTCAGTATAGGCACAGTGTTAAATTTTTTAACATTTTCTAATGGTGGTGTGCCTCATGTTTTTTTTTTCATTAAAAAAGTGTGCCTTTGCACAAAAAGGTTGAAAAACACTGCTATACGTGAACATGTAATAATTATTGCAGAACATTCCTTTTTTGTTTGTTCATTTTGTAAAATCATTAGTTAATCAGCATGATTACAAACATCATTGTATTTGGGGGGGTTTCAGTCATAAACAGAATATAGCCCTTTATCAGTTCAACATTCCCACCACCAATGCCTCCCTCCCTCTTTCCCAACAGTATTGGAGAACATTCTAATGGACAGCACCAACTTAAACCTAGCACCAATAAATTATAATATGACTCAAAGTCAAATACTTCCTTAACTTTCAAGGAAGTAGTCTTCTATTGGAAACTATGTCAATCATAATACACTTACAATATAGTATATTTGATGTAATTATTTTAAATGTCAATAATTTATTAAATTAATGTAGAGTTATTTTTGAAAGACTACAGTATCTAGTTACAACTATATTATTAGAGTAGTTATTGAAAGCTAATTAATTTTGTTTAGGTTTGTTTTGGTCACATCTGCTGTGGGCTTACTTCTGGCTCTGTGTTTGGCAGTATTTCTGGTGAAGCTTGTGGGATCATATGGGGTGCGTAGAGTCAAATTCATGTTAGCCAAATGGAAGTCAAATACATTCCCACTATCCTATTGAACAGGCCTCTTACCACATATTTTCTTTAATTTAAAATATATCTAAGTGAGAGAAGTAGAATGCCAGTCTTGAATACAGGCAGTGGGTGGGGGACGAAGGAAATGGGAGAGGCATTGGTGGTGGGAATGTTGCACTGGTGAAGGCAGGTGTTCTTTTTATGACTAATACCTAAGTATGATCATGTTTTAATCATGGTGCTCAAATACATATTTGTAAATAATATATAAGTATATTCCAAAAACATTAAATCTGAAAGTCAAGATTACTTGTTGGCTTAAACAGTGCAGCTACTTAAATTTAATTTTCTGGCAGACCTCCTGTTAGGGTGTGAGAGAACTAGTATAAGCAGGTGAAGTTCTAGCCTTACACACTGTTGATCTTCAGCATTCCATATGGTCCCCAGAGCCTACGGGTAGTTATTTCTGTTTTTTTTGTTTTTTTTTTTTGTTTGTTTGTTTTTGGTCCACATCCAGTGACGCTCAGGGGTTACTCCTGGCTATGTGCTCAGAAGTCGCTCCTGGCTTGGGGGACCATATGGGGAACCAGGGAATCGAACCACGGTCCGTCCTAGGCTAGTGCAGGCAAGACAGGCACCTTACCTCCAGTGCCACCACCCGGCCCCCTGGGTAGTTATTTCTGAATGCATAGCCTCTGAGCATTGCTGGATGTGACCCAGCAATAAATAAGTAATATTTAATAAATAAGTAATAAATAAGTAATATTGATCAATAAATAAGTAAAACCAAATAATTTTATTGGTTCACTTTTATTTTCTACAAAGCTTCTATTTGTTCAGTTATTTTCTTTAAGATTTCTATTGTGATGGGGCCTGGGAGATAGCATGGAGGTAAGGCGTTTGCCTTTCATGCAAAAGGTCATCGGTTCGAATCCCGGTGCCCCATATGTTTCCCCGTGCCTGCCAGGAGCAATTTCTGAGCATGGAGTCAGGAGTAACCCCTGAGCACTACCAGGTGTGACCCAAAAACCACACACACACACACACACAAAAGATTTCTATTGTTTTACTTTGATCACAAAACATAATCCACATTTTTGTTATAACCCAATGTTTAGAGAAGATATCTACTTTGTGATTTTTTTCTTTTGTTTTTTGGGATCACATCCGGCAGCGCTCAGGGGTTACTCCTGTGTCTATGCTCAGAAATTGCTCCTGGCAGGCTTTGGGGACCATATGGAATTCCGGGATTCGAACCACCATCCTTCTGCATGCAAGGCAAATGCTCTACCCCCATGCTATCTCTCCAGCTCCCTATTTTGCGATATATTTTATAGGGAAAATTGTTACTTATTTCTCAAGAATAGAATGAGAATGAGGTCACAGGACATGAAAATATCATATTAATAATAAAAATTTTGGAAGTAGGCCTATCTAGCTTAGAATAAAGAGATTCCTTAAGTAGATTTACTCTGGATTTAATTGTCTTATCTGGATATACTCCCCACTGGAAATTAAGACAGGCTCCTTGTTAAACTAAATTAGAACAAAAGACTTGAAGATCTTCTCAGATTTTGTTATCATGTTGGAGAAGCCATATAAAATCTGACTAAACAGACCAAACAACTAATCTCAGTTTATTGTAGAACTGTATAGAAAACTAGCCAAATGACCAATGAAGAATAACTAATTATATAAAATATGACATTTTTCTCCTGTTTGTACTTATATGCTCTCAACTAGTTAATGCTTTAGATAAGTTTATATACTAGTTTAAAAGCATTTATTAATATGCTTAGATATAAAACACTTTTACTACTACTTTATCATCTATACTTGTATCTACATGCATATAATTCATTTTATATACTATTCATCATACATATGAATATACTTTTATTACATGTATTTATTATTAAGGTTAAAATTTACAAATGCAGTTCATTTGCATTTTTGAGCACCTACTATGTAGCAAGCATTATAAGGAGTTGAAAGAAAATAAAATAATATGGCAATAGTATATAAAAGAAATTAGAGTTTACTGAAGAGTTACTTCAAAGGGTTTTTAAATGCATACTTTGCATGACAGATAAAGCATTTCTGACCTTTGGCAAGATATTTTGGTTTTAGGGTCACACCCACTGACCATCAGGGGTAACTCCTGGCTCTGTGCTCAGAAATCTCTCCTGGCAGGCTCAGGGAACCAGATGGAATGCCAGGGCTCAAACACACGCCTGTCCTGGGTCGGTCACATGCAAGTCAAATGCCCTACAGCTGTGCTATCACTCTGATCACAAGACGTGATGTTTTATTTTTTTTTTATCAAACTTATCTTTAGTATAAAAGATTTTCTATACCATACTATGGAATCAAATTTATTTCTTTTATAACCTATAGTAAAGGGTACAAGATAGTAATTTAGAAAAATATATAATTTAACTCATATATACACAAATATAAATGAATATTGAATTTTAGTATGACGCAAGATCATGTATTTTAGAAACTACCATGTGAAAAATGAACAGTTAGTCTAGTTGATATGATTTCTTTTTAGAATAAAGAAAATCTCACTTTAAAATCATTATTTTATGAATGCTTTTAATGGCAAATTAAATTTTTTTTTAATTTTAGCATTCTTTTACTTTGAAATTAAAATTTTAATTTCAAATTTGTTTATATAAACATAATTTATATATGGTTTATATATGTATATAATGTATAATGTATATATACACATATAATGTATAAATGTTATAAATTTTAATGTCAAAATATATATTTTATTTCAAATTATATTTTGATGAAATGAAAACTATTATATGCTACACAAAAAGACAAAATGTGATTTTAGCTTCTTTCCACTCATTCCAATATCTTTTCTTTTTATATTATTATAAAAGAGGTTTTATTTCTTCTTTTAGGAAAGTACCTAGAGGAGAAAATCTCATAATAATCTTATTCTATGAAAATTTTTTTCTGTTTTAGCTCAATTTTCCTACCTTAGGATTGCTTAAGTAGTATATATTAGGTGTTGAGTTGGTGTCAGAATTTCTGATCACAGATATATGACCAAGACAGGGGAATGTCATGGGTTAATATGAAAACGTTTTTGAAGGATAATTTCATTAAGTTACTTACTGTTTCATGTCATAGCAGTCAAGTTCGGGTTAAAGAAGTTGTTGTTAACCTTTACAAGAGAAGCCAGAGCAATAGCATATCAGGTAGGCTGCTTATCTTGCATGTAAGTGTTCTATGTTGAATCTCTAGAACTTCATATTGTCCTTGGATCAAACTACGAGTGGTCATTAAGTGTAGAGACAGAATAAAGCCCTAAACATCATTGGTTCCTAGCCTCCCAAATTAGAATAGATGATCATAGGTTTTATATAAAATAAAGATCAATAGGTTGCTCTTAATCCATGGTTACCTCTGGTAGCTACCCCATATTTGTCCCAAATCTTCTAAATGAATGAAGAGTGCAAGGCTGTAAGGCCAATGATGAAAAAATCAAACTGGATTTGAATTTGACTCTTTCCTTTACCAGCTTACTGGGATATCTACCTCTTAGCTTTGCAAATTCTCAGTTTCTTCACATATAATGTGGAAATGTCTTGCAGAAATGTTGCAGAGTGTGAAAGAAAATCTGTAAAGCAGTGTGTAGAAAAGTACATCTTTAGATGATTATTCTGAGGATTAAATGAGGTAATTACACAGAGTACTTAGCTGCTCTAGCATTTTTGTCAGCACTTCAGAGCTGCTAGCTGCTAGTACATTCCTGAGTTCCTGGTTTCTAATTATCCCATAGGTAATCATTTTCCCTCACACCAAACATAATTTCTTCATTTCTATCTTTGTGCCTTTTCACACGTGGTTAAAATATTCTCTTTTGGCATGAGGTTCCTTCTATTTCTATTTTAAGATTTTACTTATAATTTCTAAGATCAGAAAGCCTTCACTGGTTAATTCACCACATGGATTAACGTTTTAGTATGAACAAACTAATTTCACTCACCCCAAATTAGTTAGAGTTATATGGCACTCATTCATTCATTCACTCATTTATTCATGTATTCATTTATACAGCAAATATTCCTCATTCATTCCTCATGGGTTACACTTTTTCTCAGCACTGGTTTTTGACCAGTAGAAAGGCAAAGCACTTGCTAAGAGATTTGTTTACAGTAAGAAAGTGTTAATATGGGACCCGGGAGATAGCATGGAGGTAAGGCGTTTGCCTTTCATGCAAAAGGTCATCGG
>PVKC010009510.1:9678-26859 GCA_004027635.1 Crocidura indochinensis
CTCCTGGCTCCATGCTCAGAAATTGCTCCTGGCAGGCACGGGGGACCATATGGGGCACCAGGATTCGAACCGATGACCTTTTTGCATGAAAGTCAAACGCCTTACCTCCATGCTATCTCCCAGGCCCCTATCTAGGATCTTTTATGGTTCCACACAAACTTTACACTTGACTGTTTTAAATCCTTGAAGATTGGATATTTCATTGAATCTACATAGTACTGTAGTTTAGTTAAATTGGTCATTCATTTTGATAGCACTGTTTCATCATATCCATATTCATGGAATGCTTTTCCATTCATTTAGGTATTTTTTTAATTTCTTAAGAGTTTTGAAGTTTTTATGGTATAGGTCTCATACCTCTTTTGTTAAGTTGATTCCTAGGTACTTTTTATTTTTGACAATATTTTACATAAGAGACTCTGATCTCTTTTCTCCTCTTTGTACAGAGAAATGCACAATTTTTTTTGTGTACTGACTTTGCAGCTGGCCACTTTACTGTATTGGTTTATTGTTTCCAGGAGATTTGTGAACTCTTTAGAGTCTTCGAAGTATATCATCGTGTCATCTTTCAAATATAGTTTGATTTATCTTTTTCAATTTGGATCCCTGTGATACACTTTTTTATTGAAGCAAGATAATCTTTATTGAACACAATTTACTAGTAAAATATGAGGGAAGAGGAAGAAAGTAATGCATTTGTGTTCAAGTAGAAGATAGGCTTCTCCAAAGAAGAAACAAGATAAAATATAGAAATAAATGTGTTCCAGAGAAGATACAGTTTAGAAAAAGTAAGCACAAATAACATTTATATAAAAATTTGTATTATTTTTTTACTTATAATAAATTAGTTAATTTAAAATTAAAGTTAAATTAATTAAAACAATAAAATTTAAATTAAAATTAAATTGATTTAAAATTACGTTTTAATTTATTATAATTTATCATTTTGACAACTTGACATGTGTACATGTGTCATTTCATTTGAATTTGTTTTCATTGTTATATAGTGATTATAAGTTTTATGCTTTTTAGTCATTTTTATTTTTTCTTCTGTGCATTTTCTGTTTGTATCTTGACTTTTATAGTGTAGTATTATATTTATTTTTCTTTAAACATGTTGACTTGTGGAATAATTACCTAGTAAATGTATGACACTATTCTATGGACCTATGAAAAAATTAGAAAAGAAATATTTAATTACTATTTAAATATTAGTAATTTAAATTTAAATAATAGCTCAAACTACTAAGACTTTTCTTGGAAAAATTCACACATTTGAGTGAAAATGAATTGCAATACACAAATGAGTAGTTAAGGAATAGGAACAGATTTGTATATGGGAATATGGGGTAATGTTATTTCAAGAATTATTATAGACAAGAAGATGGGAAATAAGAAATGCTGTTGAGTGAGGTAACATTTCACACCACAGAGACTGGCACATGTAACAAAGAACAAGAACGACCAATGCTGGTGTGGATGTGGGGAGAAAGGAACTCTCATTCACTGTTGGTGGAAATGCCATCTAACCAGCTTTTCTGGAAAACAATTTGGATAGTCTTCAAAAATCCTGGAAACTGAGCTCCCGTATGATTCAACAATACCACTCCTAGGAACACAAAAACACAAAACAAAATTGCCCTCTGCACTCCTATGTTCATAGCGACACTCTTTACAATAGCCAGAATCTGAAACAACCCTGGTGCCTGACTAAAGATGGATGAGTGGCTAAAAAAGTTGTGGTACATGTACTCAATTGAATACTATGTATCTGTCAGAAAAATGAAGTCATGAAAGTTTCCTGTACATGGATGGACATGGAAATTATTATGCTGAGTGAAATAAATCAGAGGTGGATTTTTTTGTTTGTTTGTTTGTTTGTTTTGGCCATACCTATTGATACTCAGGTGCTACTCCCGGCTATGGGCTCAGAAATCACTCCTGGCTTGGGGAGAGCCCCAGGGATGGATTGGAGGAGAAAAATGGAGAGCGTTGGTTATTGGAAAATTGCACTGATGAAGGGTGGTGTACATTCTATAAAAATCAACTACAAGCATTTCTATAACCATGATGCGTAAATAAATTATTTATTAAAAAGTTTTCAGGAATGAAAAAGCAAAAAATAAAAAAGTGAAAAGGCTGTTGATTTGGTAATAAAAGGCTCACAGATCACCTTTGAGAATAATACTGAACCTATTATTAAATGTTTCCTTATAATTGAACCTCCCTGACTTCACTGTCTTTGGTATTGTGTTGTGTGGTCCTGTGCAATTGTCACAAGTGAGTAATGTTGAGTTTAGAAAAAAGATGCCAACGAACTTCAGCAGAGTAACAGAATTTGCACTGTATAGAGAAAAAGAACTTGCACAATCTGAATTCAAACCAAGCTGTGTTCTGAGACCTTGGAGTAGCCACTTAAATTCTCATTTTCTCAGTTTCTTTTTTTAAAAAGAGAACATATATAATTATCTCACAGAATTACTAAAAGAAAATATGTAAATTACTTAGCACAAGATTGTATTCAACACTCATCACTTCCCTACCTCCTATGAATCTGTTGAAATTTCAAATGGCAGTCATAATAATTGAATTATGTCAAAGTATATCATAATGCTTAAACAATTTCTAAAAAAGACTAATCGCTTATATTTGCATTCCACATTTCTTCAGGCTTTTAAGATAAAGTATATATTTTTCTTAAATTCTTAGTAGTTTAAAAAGGCTCCAAATAATTTTTATTCTCAAACTTCATATTTACATACATATGCTTCTTGAAGAGGCTGTTTTTCTTTTAAGATAAATCACTGAATTTTGCCTGAATTAACTACAGCAGAATTATAGGCAAATTAATAATTAACTATGCAGTGAAATTTGTGGGCCATATAAAGTAATTCTCTAGTCCTAATTATTTTTTTGGTTTTTCGGGCCACACCCATTTGATGCTCAGGGGCTACTCTTGGCTAAGTGCTCAGAAATTGCCCCTGGCTTGGGAGGACCTTATGGGACGCTGGGGCATCGAACAGCAGTCCTTCCTTGGCTAGCGCTCGCAAGGCAGACACTTTACCTCTCGCGCCACCTCGCCAGCCCCCTGTAGTCCTAACTTTTTGCTATCCTTAAAATATGAAACTAAAAAGGAATGACTTGAAGGCCATTCATGTTCATTCCTAAACGTGCATTTTCTAAATACAGTTGTTATCTATTGGTATTAACCAGTACTAGAACAAGCAGCTTCAGAAAATAAAATATAATATACTTACTAATGTAAATTTCACATAAGCAATGATTTTCTTTCTTAGCATAACTATAGTCTATGCAACACAAGCTATATTATCCATGCAATATATTTAGCATAAACTCTTCTTCGATTTTAATTTAACAGGACTTTGTATTTCACCTCTACAAAATAAAAAAAAATACCGTTCTGTAGAAAAAAAAATCTGCTAATGTGCTAATATCTTATGTGTGCATGAATAAGTGTGTGATTGCAAATCACAAAACTTAATAATAAAAAAGTAAAACTTGAGAAGGGCCTGAAAATAGTACAGCTTGCTTTGCATGCAGCTAATTCTGGGTTCAATTCCACTACAGTGTTATCATGCTTCCATCAATGTCCCAGGTCCTGTTCCACTCTCATCTGTCTTTATAACAGACACATTTTAGTTTAACTATTGTATTATTAAGATGTTACTCTTGCTTTCAGTAGCATTGATCCAAATGGAAATATATATATACACCCTATATTTAATACCTATACCTATATATATACCTTATTACTATATTACCAATATGTCTAAAATTCCTGATTATTGCCTCTATATTACCTCCAAAGCAAATATTCTAAATTTGCCTCTCAATTTCTCTCCTTTGGCATTTTTATGTCTGTAATCCAAGATTACAGAAGTAATTAATGTTTTCCGACATTCAATTTTTTATTCATTGTCTTGTTCTACAGACCACAGATAAATGAGAGCATGTATTATTCTTTTTCTTCTTAGTTCATTTAATTTAGCATCTTCTCATTACATTCAAGTTGCAACAAATTTCATGGATTCATTCTTCCTTGTGGCTACATAGTATTCCATTGTATTTATACACTATAACTACATTATCTACTCCTTATTAGTTGCACATTTGAGTTATTTCCAAATCCTGGCTATTGGATAGCATGCTGTAATGAACTTGGTTTGCATTTATCTTTTCAGATATGTTTATCTATTTGGGAAGTAAATGCAGAAAGGTGAAACAACTGATTCATATAACATCACTATTCTTTCATCAGTGAGAAAGCTTTAAATAAGTAAGAATGGAAACAGTCAGTGTTGGTTTAAATGTGTTGAAAAGGGAACTCTACTACTGGTGAGAATCTTAGTGCAGCCCCTATAAAAAACACTATGGATTTGTCTTCAAAAATGACTAGTATATATACATTCATGCATATACTTATTTTAATTATTTATTTTATATACATATATTACCAAAATAAAGAATATTAGATTTTGGTTTAGTTTTAGGTCACAACTTGAAAGTTGCCTTGTTTTTTGACACAAAAGTACTCATATTTATATTTTGTTTTTTTAAAATAACATCTTAATTTAATCATGATGATTGCAAACATAATTGTAGTTGGGTATTAGTCATAAAAGACTTCACCAGTGCAATATTCCCACCACCAATGTCTCCCATTTCCCTCCTCCCCAACCCCTGCCTGTATTCGAGACAGGCATTTTACTTCTCACTCATTACCACTATCATGATAGTTGTTAGTACACTTATTTCTCTAACTGTACTCCACTCAGCTTCATATTATGAGCTGGTCCTTCCAGGCCTCATCTTTATTGTCTCTGGTATTATTACAATAATGTCTTTTATTTTTCTTAAAACTCAAAGATATGTGAGACTATTCTGTATTTATCTATCTCCCTCTGACTTATTTCACTCAGTATAATAGTTTCCATATCCATCCACGTAGAGGAAATTTTCATGACTTCATCTCTCCTGACAGCTTCATAGTATTCCATGTGTATATGTACCACAGTTTCTTTAGCCATTCTTCTGTGAATGGCATTTTGGAGGTTTCCAGATTCTGGCTATTGTAAATAGCGTTACAATGAATATAGGTGTGAGGAAGGGATTTTTAAACTGTATTTTTTTGTGTTCCTAGGGTATATCCCTAGGTGTGGTATAGCTGGATCATATGGAAGTTCGATTTCCAGTTTTTGGAGGAATCTCCATATTGCTGTCCATAAACTAAGATTGAATAGGACGGCATTCCCACCAGCAGTGAAAAAGGGTTCCTTTCTCTCCACATCCCTGCCAGCATTGCTTGTTCTCATTCTTTATGATGTGCTCCAATCTCTGTGGCATAAGATGGTACCTCATAGTTGTTTTGATTTGCATCTCCCTGATGATTACTGATTTGGAACAGTTTTTATGTGTCTTTTGGCCATTTGTATTTCTTCTTTGAGAAAGTGTTGTTCATTTCTTCTTCCCATTTTTTATGGGATTCGATGTTTTTTTCTTGTTAAATTCTGTCAGTACCTTGTATATCTTAGACATTAGCCCCTTGTCTGGGTATTGTGTAAATTGTTTCTCCTATTTTGTGGGTGGCTTATATTTCTTTATTTATAAATCAAGCCACATATTTTCAAGAAACATTTTATTTTATAAGAAGCATAAAGTTTATACTATATGCTAAGTCTGTTTCTTTAAAAATGAAAATTGCAAAAACCAAAAAAAAAAAAAAAGAAAACTGCTAGAACCACAAAGAAAGCCTTCATCACAAGCTCCATTCCATCACAAGCTGCAAATCACCAAGATCTCTAGATACAGAGGACTGATTTTACAATCCATGATGAAGCAGAAGTCTTCCATACATCATGAAAGCACTGAGGAGAGAGTAAAGGATCATGCAAGGAGCCTATAGTTAACCCCATGACAATATACTGCAGGGATGGAGAAACCCTGTATCTCCTAGGCCAAGGGAATTACCTCTATAATATCCCCAATAATTACTGTGCCTATGCAGGTGGAAAAGGAAAAAAAGCATTAAATAATCATTTTTCCACATATATATTTATTTAATGATTGATTGATTGATTGACAGCGTTATTTTGGTATAGATATTGAAGTGGATGTCTCCTTTTCTATTGTCATATTATTTTACCTTATCTTTCTCCTTTTTGCACTCAAGCATGATGTGAATTCAGAACCAAGACTAATGTGTGGTACTTTCTTAGTTGTTTCACTGCTCACTGGATATCAAATTTGACATTTTATTTTTGTATTGTTACGGTGTTTCAATTACCATTCTCATGTCCTCTCTCAAACTGAGGCAGATAGCCACTAAAAGGACTCCACCCATTCTCAGCATATTTTAATTATTTAATTAATTTTATTTATTTTTTATTATTTTTATTTTTTATTATTATCTTGCTTAATCTTTACCCCATTCTATTGCCTTTCTTTTCCTCAAACAAAACCAGATAACTCTATTTATCAAGGCTAGACTCTCAAATAGAGGGAGAAACAAGGGAGGGCACCAGGACCAAACAGATGTATGATCACTGATAGTAAGCTGGACAAAGAGGGGACCACCTACTCTAGCAGCCTAGCGAGGGTGGGGGTGGGGCTATGGGGGATATGGGTTGCAGAAAGGGAACGGGGATGGGGGAGGACAAGTTTGGGGTGGGTATTCCCATGATAATGTTAATATGTACCTAAAATACTAATGTGAAAGATATGTAAGCCACTATGATCAAATAAAAAATTATATATAAAAAAATGAAAACTGGGGACCAAAACAGTGACACAAGTGGTAGGATGCTTGCCTTGCATGTGCTAACCTAGGATGGAGACCATGGTTCAATCCTCCATTTCTGAGAGTATCCCTGAACATCACCAGTTTGCCCCCCCCCAAAATAAAAAAAAAAATAAAAATAAGAAAACTGGTGGGCTGAGCCAAAAAAATTAAATTCCTGCAAAAACTGTCATAAGAAAGTGGAAGTCTAATTTATCTATGTTAAATCACTTTGTTGAAATGAAAAGAGATATGACATGAATAGAATTTTTCTCAAATAGATTTAATAGACAGATATATAATGCTACTCATCTCCTCAGGAGTTTTATAGTACAGACTTTCAAGTCAACTTTCTTGATTCAAGTAATATCATTTAATGTGCTATTTGACTATCAACTAGCTCTTACCAACAATGCTTTAAATAGAGAATTTGAAGAAATAATTCACAAGACTTCCCCAGGTACTTGTTAGCATTCTTATTGACTATCATTGTTTCCATTTCCATGAGATATCTAACCTAGACAGGCTTGAAGAAATATTTCAGAAGTCCAAGCAAGAATTTCAGCGCCCATGTACCTCTGATTATATTGTAATAAGTTTCTCATATTATTTTCTTTTATTTTCTCATCATTAACTCAGTCTAGTATATATGAATTACTCATATGTATATGAGTGATATATAGGTTATATCATCAGTGACATATAGGTAATATCACTCATATGTGTATAGATATATATACATGTATATATATATGTATATCACTCATAAAGGTGTATCCAGCATAATCAATGGGTGGAAGGATAAAAGAAGAGTGCCTTAACAAAAGGCATGTCATTCTGTGAGAAAAGGATTGGGAAGAAAAATTTGAATGGATGACATGAGTGAAGCATCAAGAGAGCCTAGAGTCAGCAGCATGATATAGGGCAAATATCTGGGACTGGTAGGTTTTTGATGTCCACCCAAATCAGAATTTTTACTTAACTGAGTCATATTTTAGTTGTTTCTAAATTTTCATACAATCTGCCAGATTTCAGGGCCAGAAAAAAGTAGAGCAGATAAGGGACTTGCCTTGCATGTGACTGACCTGAGTGATCCCTGAACACATACTCTGGAGTAAGACATGAGCACTACCAGTTTTTGCCCCAAAATAATCAAAACTCTATGATAATTCTCTGGTTTCTTATCCTTTATTGTTTTCTCATCTCTACCTCTTTTTTTAGCTAAAACAGAGATGTGAATCTATAAATGTACTAAAAATTACTGAAATTAGAAAAATTTTTCTCTATGACATATAATTTAAAGTCTTTGCAAACTTTATTCTCTTCATTGCTGACATCATAATAAAATTGAATTATTAACTTCCATAGTTTCATAAAGTGTGAAGAAAATAAAATGTGGCATAACATTATTAATAAAAAGCCACCACCTTCCTATTCACAAATAATCCCATGTGCTAAAGATACCTTCATCAGTAAGGTATGTATGTGGATTAATAAATATGTATGTGCATAAGAAACCAACGTCGCAATTTTATGCATTATTGTAATTTCCTGTACATATATATTTTTTGGTTTCTAGGTCACTACCAGCAGCTCTCAGGGATTACGCTTGGCTCTGTGCTCAGAAATCACTCCTGGCAGGCTTAAGAGACCATATGGGATGTCGAGGTTGGCCATGTACAAGGAAAATGCCCTATCCATTGTATTATAACTCCAACCCTATTTCTTATACAGTTATGTTAGGATTACACATATGTAAGATAGCACAAAAATTAAATATAGTATTCAAAATAATTTTTGATTTATATTTTAATATCATTGTTTTAAAAGTATTCCACAGCCTTAACATTTCCCAAACTTTACAATGATTTTTTATCTCTATAAATATCTCATGTTTTCAGTTTTGTATTGTGCTAGATTTAATAATTTTGTGTCATATACCAATGCTTGTAGAAATAAAAATCAAATTATGGCTTTCATGTTTTCATTGTTCATCCATGAATTTAATATGTAGTTGGGTTTCTCACTTGAATTGTGACTCTGAAAGCATTGTAGGTTGCTTAGTCTTTTCATCAATCTGACATGTAAGTGTGAAATTAATGTACTACTCTTGAGCCTTCCATACATGGCCTGACATATACCAGAAATGTCAAAAAGGGAAAAACTGTGATGGTTTGGCACATTGTTCAAGACTGCATTGCAGCTAATGGCACTGGCGAAGTTGGTGGTCTGGTAATTGAGACTCAATCCACAGCTCATGTGTTTGCATACAGTAGTTTTCTATGTAAAATCTTAAGTGGTCACTTGAACTTTGTGGCAAGAAGCCAAATACTTCTCTAAGATCTACTCACAAGCAATTCTTGCTGCCTTAAACAAGGATAAATCTTATGCTGAGAGGAACATTTATACTTTTCTTTTTTTCTGATAAAATATTAAAACAATTTTTCATCATTAAAATATGTTGTTAGAATAAAATAATAGACCTTGATAAGGTTGAAAGGCAATACTCAGGTCACATTAAATCATTTTAAAGAAGGAACAAGACTAAAAGTCTGATTTTCTCTCGTCAGTGCATGCTTATGTATAAATAATTATATCACAGTTGCTTAAAATGTTTTCTCTGATTCTGACTTGAAAAGTAGCTCCAAAAAAACATCAACTTAAACTGTGGGTTTCCTACTACATTATCTAAGTAAATATAAGCTACAAAACCACTTATGTACTGGGAGTGAATAAACAGGCAAGTTTATGTATAATCTAGCTCTTTAAAAATGACTCTGATGATTATTATTTGAACTTCTTGGGTTATTACTCTCATTTCTTTGGCTAACTATAGCTACTTCAGTGTAATAAACAAGCTAAGAACAAATCTTTCAAATATCATCCTGAACTTTTCATTGTATATGTAAATCTTTTAAGAAGTAGTTTATATTTCAACTCTAACACATTGTACATTTTTATTATCAATGATAAGAGAAAATAATCTAAGTATATTTAGCACTCAGAGGAACAAGTGTGCATCTAGTGTATAATTGAATAAACTAATTAATTTCCCAAAATAATGAGTAGTTTCCTAGTAGTAATGAAATCTCAAAAATTTGATACATGAAATTGAATTTATAACAACTCCAGTATCATTACATTGTGATAAGAAGGAAGAATATACACAAATTGTAGATCTGTAATTTGGTTGCTAAAAAGTTGTTTTGAGGGGCCCGGGAGATAGCATGGAGGTAAGGAGTTTGCCTTTCATGCAAAAGGTCATCGGTTCGAATCCCGGTGCCCCATATGGTCCCCTGTGCCTGCCAGGAGCAATTTCTGAGCATGGAGCCAGGAGTAACCCCTGAGCACTGCCCGGTGTGACCCAAAAACCAATAAATAAATAAATAAATAAATAAATAAATAAATAAAGTTGTTTTGAACTTCTTATTGGAAAAGAATATAATTTCAGGATTTGTTTGTTAGTAAATCTATATAGCACCCAACAAGTTGATAAATTGTACTATGATTCTTTAATGCATATTATTTTAAATTGCAAAATAATCAAATACTGCCTTAGTGTTTTGGCCAGTCATAAATAATAAAAATATAATCTTTATTGAAAGTTTATTAAAACATCATTAGCAGTAATATTCTAACCAAATATAAGCATTTATTATTATAGCATGCCTCCTTTAACTGCACAGTTTTCATTTCCTATTTAAGATTTACCTTCTCCGATATTATCTTCCATTTTCATTTTAAGCAATTGTTATGACAATTACTTATTGTACATAATGTTGTACTGTAAATTATTGATGATTTAATTGCTTGTTTCATTTGACTGCATAAAGTTTACATTTCCTACTTAAAATTTGCCTTCTCTGGTACTTTCTTCCATTTTCGTTTTAAGATATTATATGGAGAAAGGGGGAAGCTGCTGAAATCTGCTGGAACTAGGATGCCAGCACCTATCTCTGACTGTCTCCTGCGCTGTGCTCCATTCTTGACCTGATTTCATCCTGTGTGTGGCTTCATCTGCGAATGGCTAGCCGCCCTGGAGGTGAGTTGATACACCCAGAGAGGGAGGAGCCAGAGGTGCACAACCACTCCAATTCGATGCGCCAGCGCGCACATCATTTAGCCAATGAATACAACCACAACACGTAGAAAAACAATAAAATACAAGTGTGACAATGGGGAAACAACGCAGGCCAGAGCCAGACTTAGAGAACGATGATGGCAACTCTGATGGCGGGAACATGGCCAACCAACTAGTCAGTCTTTCAAATAAGGAGTTTAGAGTCTCAATATGGAAGATGTTCAAAGAACTCAAAAAAAGTATAGAAGAAAACACTAATAAGAATCAAGAGAATATGAAGATAGAAATCAGAAAACTCCAAACTGAAATTTCAGGTCAAATAACAGGTCTGGAAAACTCAGTAGAAGAATTGAAGAAAAAAATGGTTGAACTTTCCCACGGGTTAACAGCAGCTGGAAATAGAATTAGTACACTGGAAGATGAGATGAATAACAATTCAATACAGCAGAAGAGATTGGAAAAAAGCCTTAAAGCAAACAATCAAACAATGGAAAAATTGCTCAAAGAATGGAAACATATAAAATAGAAGTCTATGATAAGCTCAAAAGAAGCAACTTAAGAATCATTGGAGTCCCAGAGACCCAGGAAGAAAAGCTCCAGGAACAATCAACGGTCAAGAACATAATTAAAGAGAAACTACCAGAGCTAAAGAATACCTGCGATCAAATCCTGCATATCCAAAGAGTACCAACTAAAAGAGACCCCAGAAGAAATAGCCCACCCAGTCACAATGATGAATCCCACTGATAGAGACAGAAATCTGAAAGCAGCAAGATCGAAAAGAGAAATTATATTCAAGGGAACATCCTTGAGATTTACTGCAGACCTGTCACAGAAACACTCCAGGCCAGAAGGCAGTGGTGGGACATAGTGACAAAACTCAAAGAAATAAATGCTTCGCCTAGAATACTGTACCCAGCAAAACTCACTTTCAGGTTTGAAGGAACAATGCATGGTACAACTCAGAAAATTTACAGACTCAAAACCATTCTTAAAAGAAAAACTGAATGGCCTACTTTAAGACAAGACTGATCAACAAACACACCAAACTTCGATATAAAGATGGCACTAACTCCTAGGATAATTCTTTCTCTTAATGTCAATGGACTAAATGCACCAATTAAAAGACACAGTGTGGCTAAATGGATCAAAAAACTCAATCCAACCTTCTGCTGCCTACAAGAAATGTACCTGAATAGTCAGAATAATTATAGACTCAAAATAAAAAAATGAAGGAAAATCATGCAAACAAACAACTTCCATAAAAAGCTGGAGTGACCATACTAATATCACATGATGCAAACTTTATACTTAGTAAAATTGTAAGGGACAAAGATGAACATTTTGTATTAATCAAGGGATAAGTACAGCAGGAAGAAATTACTCTCCTAAACATATATACACCGAATGAGGGGCCAGCAAAATATTAATAAAATTGTTGACAAATCTGAAAAATAATATCAATAACAACACAATAATTCTGGGAGACCTCAACACGGCATTGTCAACACTTGACAGATCAACCAGACTGAAACCCAACAAGAATATACTAGACCTGAAAAGAGAAATGGAAGAAAGAGGCCTAGTAGAATATGTACAGGACACTCCACCCACAGAAGTCTGGATACATATTCTTCTCTAATGGACATGGGACATTCTCCAGGATAGACTACATGCTAGCACATAAAACATAACTCCATAATATAAGGAGGATAGAAAATTTGCAGGCTACCTTCACTGACCATAAGGCTCTGAAATTATATGTGAACTATAAATGGACACAGAAGAAAAACTTTAATACCTGGAAGTTAAACAGTCTAATACTGAATAAGCAGTGGGTCTGAGAAGAAATCAAAGAGGAAATCAAAACCTTCCTGGAAACAAATGACAATGGATACACAAACTATCATAATCTATGTCACATAGCAAAAGTGGTGCTGAGAGGAAAATTTATAGCTTTGCAAGCACATATCAGGAAAGAAGAAGGTGCATACCTGAATAGCTTAATAACACAGTTCATAGAATTAGAAAGTGCTCAACAAAAGGACCCAAAAATAGGGAGGTAGAAGGAAATAACAAAGCTGAGAGCAGAAATCAACAAAGTGGAAACCCAAAAAACAATCCAAATGATCAACGGAAGCAGACGTTTGTTCTTTGAAAAAATAAACAAGATTGATAGACCACTGGCAAAACTAACAAAGAGAGAGAGAGAAACTTGAAAACTTGTACTAGGAATGAAAAAGGAGAGATCACTACTGATAGGGTAGAGATTCAAAGGGTAATCAGAAACTACTTTGAGGAACTCTATGACACTAAAAATGAGAACCTGGAAGAAATGGATAAATTCTTGGACTCTTATAATGTTCCACCATTGAAGGAAGAGGATGTAGCATATCTTAACACCCACATGACTATTGAGGTAATTAAGATAGTAATCAAATGTCTGCCCAAAAACAAAAGCCCAGGTCCAGACTGATTTACTAATGAATTCTTTCAAACCTTTCAAGAGGAACTACTACCAAACTTGCAAGACTCTTTCATGAAATTGAAAAAACAGGAACACTTCCAAATAGCTTTTATGAAGCCAACATTACCTTGATACCTAAATCAGACAGAGATGCTACCAAAAAAGAAAATTACAGACCAATATCACTGATGAATACAGATGCAAAGATCCTCAAAAAAATCCTGGCAAATAGAATTCAATGCCTTATTAAGAAGATCATCCACTACAACCAAGTAGGTTTCATCCCAGAAATGCAAGAATGGTTTTAAATACGTAAATCTATCAACATAATACACAACATCAACAACAAGAAAAATAAAAATAACATGATTATATCAATAGATGTAGAGAAAGCATTTGATAAGGTCAAACACCCATTCTTGATCAAAACTCTCAGCAAGATGGGAGTGAAAGGAACTTTTCTCAATATAGTCAAGGCCATCTACCATAAGTCATAGGAAAATATTGTCCTCAATGGAGAAAAACTGAAAGCCTTTCTCTAAATTCTGGCACAAGACAAGGCTGTCCTCTCTCACCTCTCCTATTCAACATAGCACTAGAAGTACTTGCTATAGCGATCAGGCAAGAAAAATTATCAAGGGTATCCAGATAGGAAAGGAAGAAGTCTAGCTCTCGCTGTTTACAGATGACATGATTCTCTATTTATAAAACCATAAAGGCTCTACCAAAAAGCTTCTAGACACAATAGACTCATATAGCAAGGTGGCAGACTACAAAATTAACACACAAAAATCAATGGACTTTCTAAAAAACAATAGTAATAAGGAGGAAATGAACATTAAGAAAACAACCCATTGGGGCTGGGCGGTGGCGCTGGAGGTAAGGTGCCTGAATTGTCTGCTCTAGCCTAGGACGGACCGTGGTTCGATACCCCAGTTTCCCATATGGTCTACAAGCCAGGAGCGACTTCTGAGCGCATAGCCAGGAGTAACCCCTGAGCGTCACTGGGTGTGGCTCAAAAACAAAAACAAAAAACAAAAAAAAAAGAAAGAAAGAAAGAAAATAACCCCATTCACAATAGTGCCACACATACTCAAACATCTTGGAATCAACTTGACTAAAAATGTGAAGGACCTATACAAAGAAACCTTTAAAACTCTGCTCCAAGAAACAAGAGAGGACACGTGGAAATGGAAGCACATACCCTGCTCATGAATTGGCAGGATTAACATCATAAAAATAGCAATACTTCCGAAAGCATTATACAGATTTAATTCGATCCCTCTAAGGATACACATGACATTTTTCAAAGAAGTGCATCAGGCACTTTTGAAATTCATATGGAACAATAAACACCCTAGAATAGCTAAAGCAATCATTGGGAAAAAGAATATGGGAGGAATTACTTTCCTCAACTTTAAACTGTAATACAAAGCAATAGTTATCAAAACAGCATGGTATTGGAATAAAGATGGGCCCTCAAAGCAGTGGAATAGGCTCTAATACTCAGAGAATGTTCCCCGGACCTACAATCACCTAATTTTTGATAAAGAAGCAAGAAATCCTAAATGGAACAAAGAAAGCCTCTTTAACAAATGGTGTTAACATCATGTATGAAGGTAAAATCCAAATGGATAAAAGACCTCAATATCAGACCCAAAACCATAATATATATTTAACAAAAAAGAAGATATATTTAAAAACACATAGGCAAAACACTCCAGGACATTGAGACTAAAGGCATCTTCAAGGAGGAAACTGCACTCTCCAAGCAAGAGAAAGCACAGATTAACAGATGGGAATATATTAAACTGAGAAGCTTCTGCACCTTAAAAGAAATAGCGCCCAGGATACAAGAGCTCCCCCCCCTCCACTGACTGGGAGAAATTATTCACTGAATACCCATCAGATAAGGGGCTTATCTCCAAAATATATAAGGCACTGACAGAACTTTACAAGAAAAAGACTCTAATCCCATCAAAAAATGGAGGAAAGAAATGGGCAGAAACTTTGACAAAGAAGAAATACAAATGGCCAAAAAAAACACATGAAAAAATGCTCCACATCACTAATCATCAGGGAGATGCAAATTAAAACAACTATAGGTACCACCTCACACCACAGAGATTGGCAAACATCACAAAGAATGAGAACAAGCAGTGTGGTGGGGATGTGGATAGAATGGAACTCTTATACTCTGCTGGTGGGAATGCTGTCTAGTTCAACCTTTATGGAAAGCAATATGGAGATCCCTCCAAAAACTGGAAATCGTGCTCCCATATGACCCAGCTATACCACTCCTAGGAATATAACCTAGGAACACAAAAATACAATACAGAAATCCCTTCCTTACACCTATATTCATTGCAGCACTATTTACCATAGCACGACTCCGGAAACAGCCAATATACCCTTCAACAGACGAATGGCTAAAGAAACTGTGGTACATATACACAGTGGAATATTATGCAGTTGTCAGGAGAGATGAAGTCATGAAATTTTCTTAACATGGATGTACATAGAATCTAGTATGCTGAGTGAAATAATCAGAGAGAGAAAGAAAGACGCATAATGGTCTCACTCATCTATGGGTTTTAAGAAAAATGAAAGATATTCTTGCAATAAAAATTTTCAGACACAAAAGAGAAAAGAGCTGGACGTTACAGCTCACCTCATGAAGCTCACCACAAACAGGTATGAGTTAGAGAAATAACTAAATTTTGAACTATCCTAATATTGAGAATGTATGAGGGAAATAGAAAACCTGTCTAGAGTACAGCGGGTGTTGGGTGGGGAGGAGGGAGATTTGGGACATAGGTGATGGGAATGTTGCACTGGTGATGGGTGGTGTTCTTTACATGCTGAAACCCAAACACAATCATGTATGTAATAAAGTTGTTTAAATAAAATTTAAAAAATCATGAAACTCCACATTGCTGCACTCTGCTAAGAAAACTGAGGACTGAGGGGAGTCTTTTCCAGTGCTTCTGTCCTTCCTGAATTCTTAGAGCTCTCATCAGAGACCAGAGCCCTAGGAAGCGAATCCAGAAATCACTGCATGCTGAAGTTGCCAGTGAGCCAATGAATGAGTAAGAACTGGCTGGCTGTAGAGCTTCCCAATTGGAGAGCTGATTGCTCCTCCTGTGGGAGACTCCGCACTGCTGCGCTCTGCTAAGAAAACTGAGGACTGAGGGGAGTCTTTTCCTGTGCTTCTGTCCTTCCTGAATTCTTGGAACCCCAGAAGAGTGCGGCCGCTTCGTGGCCATGCACACTTTCTAACCAATAAATCCCATCTCAACACGCAGGAAAAGCCACACTACTAGCGTGACAATGCGGAAAGCTTGTAGGCAAACACTATGCATCGAGAATGAAGATGATGGCTTGGATGACCTTAAAAATCACAACCATATGCTTAACCTCTCGGATAAGGAACTTAGAATAGATATATGGAATATGTTTGTAAAACTCCAAGAAAGCATAGATCGATCGGAACAGAACACAAAGACAAAACTCAGAAAACTCCAAACTGAAATAGCAGGCCTGAAAAACATGGTAGCTCAACTGAAAACCTCAGTGGATGTCCTTGACAGCAGGGTAATAGCAGCTGAGGAGAGCTGGAAGATGAGATGCACAAAAAATCAACACAGCAGAAGAAATGGGAAAAGAAACTTATGACAAACGATCGGGCAATGGAAAAAGTACTCAAGGAATGTGAACAGATGAAAATTGAAGTCTTTGATAAACCCAAAAGAAACAACATAAGAATCATTGGAGTCCCAGAGACCCAAGTAGAAGATCACCAGGAAGAATCAACTGTCAAAGACATCATCAAAGAGA
>PVKC010009511.1:0-18825 GCA_004027635.1 Crocidura indochinensis
GTCATGGACACCTAATTTGTAAGAGAAGTAAATAAGAAGCAGAACAATGGAAGCAAAGGCAAGTGACAGCTTGGAAGAGGGTCTGGTAAACCTCCCTTGGCAATGACTATATTCTGGAAGGTCTCTGTCTTCAGCACAAAAGAATTAGAGTTAGCATCCTACCGGCTAACTCCAGAGATGACATTTTAAAATATCCCTTTCCATTCTGGCAGGATTCAGGAAGATGAGAGAGCAATAGTGAAGGCCTGCAGGAAATCTTGGGCACAGAATAATAAAATGCCTCTCTGCCTACCTGGAGTTTAGTGGAGGGTAGGAAAGAACGATGAGGGGCCCGGGAGATAGCATGGAGGTAAGGCGTTTGCCTTTCATGCAAAAGGTCATCGGTTCGAATCCCGGTGCCCCATATGGTCCCCCGTGCCTGCCAGGAGCAATTTCTGAGCAGGGAGCCAGGAGTAACCCCTGAGCACTGCCGGGTTTGACCCAAAAACCATAAAAAAAAAAGAATGATGAAGCCATAAGTAGGTCAGATGGGAATTCAAGTGATGGGCAAGAGACTTTGACTTTATGCCAAGAATAATAGGGAGCTATGGCAGGACCAACAGGACTGTATTCCCTCCCCCATGTCTACCAGCTTCTTTCTTTCTGTAATCCCACTCTAACACAAACAGCTCAAGCACATCTTTGCATTTGCAGCTGGGCAGTGAGCCAGATGGAACATTACTAAACAGCAAAGTATATGTTGCCAATTGCTTCTCTGACTAGAAAGACCATCCCAGTTAGGATCCCCATAGCAAATCTGCTTCAAGAATTACTAAATCAGTACTTTTTAGATATAGAGCATTATAGCAAGGTCAGGGGAAGTGCTCTTTTTGACTATCCATTAAAACTACCTCCCATGCCTTTGAGCACTTAGATTTCAGAGTCTACTTGTGGGGAATAGAAAAATTTGCAAGGAGTCCTGGAGTCCATAAATAGAGATAGAGATAGAGGGGTCTTTTGAAGTCTAACTTTATTAGAAATGCTCCAATGGATTGTGCTTGTCTCTGACTGAGTTTCATATGCAAGAAAGAGAGAGAGGAGGTTCACCAGGAGGATAATTAAGCTAGTGCCAACTTAGGATATAGCTGAGACTTGCAGATTCTTCTATTCAAAGGTCTTTTAACTGAAAACGGCTGAACATTCTATAAATCAGGGGAAAGTCTGTACCAGAAAAGGACTCCTGTTCATTAAGAATATAATTTGAACTGACAAGAGCAAAACTTGTGTCTTTATAAGTTAATTAGGTCTCTATTCAGTATTTACACAGGATTTATTCAGAATTTAAAGACAAAACTCTTTAAATTCTGTTTTTTTAAATAATATTTTATTTAAACACATTGATTACAAACATGATTGTGGTTGAGTTTCTGTCATGTAAAGGACACCCCCCCCCCGTCACCAGTGCAGCATTCCCATCACCAATGTCCCAATTTTCCCTCTTCCACACAAACCTCTTTAAATTCTAATAAAAGTTTCAAAGTAGTAAGACACACCCTCAGGAAAAATGAGTTGAGCTTTCTTCTAATTCGCATAAGTAATTGCTCCTAATACTAAATGTCAGTGTGACTTCTCTGTACCCTAAGATGGTGAGACAGGTTTTCTCCTCATTCAAGTTGTCTCCCCTCTTTGTCAGATTGGGTGAGGAGTGTACTTTAGTATTTTGTGCATAATATAGATACTCACTTGTTTAATAAAATAAATCAAGTTCTGAAAACTGACAAGCCAAACTGCCTCACAGTTTCAGTGATGAGAAGTATCTTATTATCTTACAATTCAATGGCCTCAAGATAAAAAATACCCACAATATTTGCAGGAAGAGGAAGGAGAGTTTTCATTAGCTCCTCCACACAAAATAGTTCAGAATAATTCATCACAGAACTATGCAATTTTTCTCATGAATAGATGAAACAATAAAATTATTTTCACATCATCTATCTTTAGACAAAATAATACAAAAAAGAGATGGAGTGAAATAGGGATTAAAAAGGAATGCCAGCTATAAAATATGCATCTTTATTCGGGGGTCACTGGGATCTCAGATAGATACAGGTTATTCCTTTATTTTGCTTTATGAGGTACCCGAGGTACTCATTAATCTCTGGAAAAACCTGTGTTTGCCTCCTTTCTCTCTCCTGTTTACTCTCATAGTCCCTAAATAAAACTTTTTTACTTAACACCTAAAGAATGCTGGATATTTGATAGGAAGAATTGTTTTATGCATGATTTTTTAACCCAAGCATACCTTCAGGGATGTGGAGAGTGACCCAATCTGCCTGGCACCACTTCCTTCACCCTTTTTTTCTGTTAGCAATTTTTTGGATAACAGCAGTTGTATACAAATGACAGTAGACCTGGTCTCTTTATTTATTTTCTATATAAAAGATAACTCAAGATGAATTCTCAGGGGCCTGGAGAGGTAGCACAGCGGTATTTGCCTTGCAAGCAGCCTATCCAGGACCAAAGGTGGTTGGTTCGAATCCTGGTGTCCCATAAGGTTCCCCATGCCTGCCAGGAGCTATTTCTGAGCAGACAGCCAGGAGTAACCCCTGAGCACCACTGGGTGTGGCCCAAAAACCAAAAACCAAAAAAAAAAAAAAAAAAAAAAAAAAAAAAAAAAAAAAAAAAAAAAAAAAAAAAGAAAAAAGAAAAAAAAAGATGAATTCTCAAAGAAAAAGCTATATACATAAGGGACTTTCTTCCTCCATTGTCTGCTTGGAACCTAATAGTTGCTGTTATAGAATCAGTGAAGAGGTTGGGACAAATTGGAAAAGGTACATATACTGTTGTTATCATTTACCAGCAAACCACCTGCCATGCAATGCATTATCTGCAGCAATGGTTGCAGGAACGGATGAGCACTTCCCCCTGAATGGATGGAGCCACTTTCATCTGTTTGATGTATTAAGAAATTCAAGTAATGGATGCAATAAAGTTTTAGTGCAAAAGTCATTCCTCAAGATGAATGTGCCTGTTCAACAAATAAGGTAACAGATACTCAGGGAGAATAAAGGAGTTGATCATGTTCATCTATTTGATACTTGAAATTCCTGAGACTTATAGAAATCCAAGTATCCAGAGTTTCATAGTAGTTCCTCTCTAAGCCTAGGTCAAGTTAACTCTGCATACTTGGAATCCTGTGTGTGTGTGTATGTGTGTGTGTTTGTGTGTGTGTGTGTGTGTGTGTGTGTGTGTGTGTGAAAAATTAACTCTTGGACAGGGAAATAGCTTGAATGGTTGGCACATAAGGCTAACATTTACAAGATTCTGTGTTTAATCCCTAGCATTAATTGGCCTCTCATGCAAAACTGGTAAACTGTTTGTTTACCCAGTGCAATTCACTCCCCCACTGGTCCCGCATACATACAGAAGGAAAAATAAAGGAAAAAAAGCAAAAGTGGACACTTCTTTCAATAAAACATTTGGGCATTACACATAGAGACTTAAACATATTTGCCTACCTACTTTAATCTGTGTACTTTTAAAAAGAAAGTAAATTTATATTCGTTCAAAGCTAAAGCAATTCTATGCTGTAATAAAATACTTGGCCTATCAAGTGTGATCTGACAAGGAGCTAATCTCTTTTTCATGTCTGAGTTCTTTAAAGATTGCTCTAACCAAGACAAGAGAAAAAATTTCTCACTCTGGATGATTAGTTCCAAGAGTAAAATCTTCAATTAGTGCAGTGAAATGAAGCTCTCTAAACAATCAAATCTTAAACTATTATAAGTCAACTCAGTGCAGTTACTCATAAACAGCTTCCAGCCAGCCCCAGCATGGGGAACAACCTCAGACACACAAAAAACAATCTCCACTGGATATTCATGGCTTTTTGTCCTCTAATGTCCTGCATAGAAGAAAATGAGCTAAAGACTCATCTACCCACTGACACAATCAAACAAAAGCATTTTGGAGAGGTTTTATAGAATAGCTTTCCAGGAGGAAGCTTTTAGTGTGCTATTCACAGCACCAGGAACAATAATATCCCAACAGACTTTTCCTCATTCAGATGTTCATAAGGGCTTTGCTCAGATTCCATTGAAATTATTACTGTAGAATCTGGTGTTTGAACCTCTTAAATGGGAAGAGTAAGGATTCCCAAGTCATGTTGACTACTCCAGGAGAAACTATCTTGAGTTTTCAGTCTCCCAGACAAAGACCCAAATATACTGTATCCCAAACACACACATGCCAAACTGAATTTCAGTTCAGTTGCACCAAGAAATCTTCTAAAGTTCTGCCTCTTTCTAGACCTGAAACTAGTGTGATGCTTAGCAAAGGTTGTAACAATCAAGATAAGATCATGAATTTGATCCCGGGTGCTATCCACAAGCATCCAGTGAGATCTCAAAAGCTCTTTATTCTGGGACCCTTCACATGGCAAAAGTGTATGATCTTTGGCATATAATAATCAGGTATTTATGAGAGCCCCCCAAGGGTGAGACCGCCTTCTCTTGAGTACCTCAATACAAAAAAATGTGTGACAGCTCCCTTTTGTGAGTGCTGCAGCTAAATAGGAACATCACAATCAGGTTCATGTGAGTTCTGCTCACCACCACAACAGCAATCAATAAACAACAAGGAAGGTCTCATGGTACCCCAACATGTGACAGAAGCAAATCAGGAGAAGTCTATATGCAGAATTCAGATTAAAAGTATGATGTGTTATTCCCTATACCTGTTTAAAACCCCAAATTATACCCAGGAAAATTTCACTCACATGCAATATAGAGAGGGAAGGAACCATTCCTAAGGAGATGAATAGGAACCATAATTCCCCTGATATGTCTCATATGTCACCCACCTCAAGCACTTTGTGGCACTTGTTTCACAAAGATAACCCTTTGAAAAAAAGAGAATTGAGATAGTGCCCATATTGCCAAAGTATTTTGGGTAAGATCCAGGCACTAATGCCCCTGTATGACCTAGAGGAAAATATGCATTCTCTCTCTGCTTCCATTTCCTCATCTGTAAAATGGGCACTAAACAATAGCTGCCCCATAAAGTGATAAGAACTGAGTTTACATATGCAAAGTGCTATGAATTGCACTTGACAAGTGAAGGAAAATAACAAATGTCTCATTTTAAAGCAAAAAGAAAATTGAGGCTCAGAGAAGTAGGACTACTTTCTCATCGTCAGACAGCTCCACATTGGCCAAACTGGGCACATAGCTTAGGTGTTCTTCAGTTCTGTTAAATGCGTTTCCCTCCAAACCTCAGTATATTAAACCAATATTAGTTACTATTGACTGTTGTACAAATTCTTTAATATCTATTTTATCCATTTACTTATTTAATATTATTACTAGCCAATGTTTTTGGGGACAATCACTAAAGGTAAGTGTATGATGAACCAAAATATATGCTAGACTCGACAAATTTATTTTTCATTCAAATATTCCACTAAAAAAATTTAAATGTAGAAACTGAAGTTCAAAAGGTTAAAAAAAAATAAATCTTTCTAAAGTTCCACAGCTATAAGCTAGATTCAAACTCTGGCCTAGCAAATCTCCAAGAACCCCAAATTCAATACTACTTCCCAAATTAGAATCAGAGCCATGGCTTTTCAAGCAGGGATTAAACATCAGGCCCCATGCAATCTGCAGCTTTCAGCTGCAGAATCACCATAGCTCAGAGAAGTTAGGAGTTCTTTTATTTTTTGTCCTAGGCTATTGCCAGCTATTACCCTTACCGCTCTGTGCCACCACTCCAGCCCCTATTTTTTCTTTTTTGAAAAAGAACCAGCAATACCCAGTAATGCTGAAGAATTACCCCTGACTCTGCACTCAGGAATACTCCTAGTGGTGCTCAGAGGACCTTATTGGGATATTGGAAATCAAACCTGGATCAGTCATAGACAAGTTAAACACCCGACTTTCTGTACTATTACTCCAGCCCTAGGGGTTAGGAATTTTACCTACAGACACTATAATAGTCTATGGCTACAACCCAACCTCTTGGCCTATTTAGTTCCTCACCCACGATGACTAAGTCTTTAAGAAAAACAGAAAATTATAATCTCCTAAGGGCTCCCAGTAGCCCAAACTACATCAGAGGATGCAGAAAAAACTCGTTAATAGAAAATACAGCTCTAGATTTCCAACCTTGGCCAATAAGACTCACTGACATACCTTCATGCACAAACTTCTTGCACTTGAAACATACCGAGAGGTATCCAGGCAGCACTTCTCCTGGCAGAGGAGAGCTCCTAAAAGAACCCAGGAGCCCATTGGAGGGGCTATTGGACACAGGTCTGCCCCATTTGAAATGGTGGGCCACCTCCTAGAAAATACACATTCTACACATCCACCTAGAACCTCCCTATCTCTGAACTTTTTTTCCCTCTCTGAAACTTGGCTGCCAGAGCCAAGAGTCTGATCAGTAAATACATAAACTCAGAGCAGGTCCTGATAGGCAGGACACCAGCCTACTGTAATTCAAGTCAGGTTAGATAGAGATTCAAAAGAACCCCAAATTCAAACAAAGCCAAAGATTGCTCCTTTCAAGGACCCTCAAATCTAAATTTGTTAAAAAACAATATTTTACTAGCCTCCAACTAGTTTTCATGGTTCACTAATAATAATATAGGTTTTCCCACAGTTTTCTAAAATTTGCTTTAGGCCACATTACCTTTTCAGTTATCTACATTGGCACCTGTTTTTACTTAACTGAAAGAAACTCAAAGAGGATTTCTGCACTAATGCCTTTAGCTGTACAGGTCAAAAGTTAACATTATGTACAGCATTTTTTTTGCAGCTGTAGTTCTAAAGGCATCGACATCCCAAGCAGGGAATGGATCCCACAAATTCTCTCCTGGAGCTACTTTCTGCAGTTTGTGTACTCAAAACAGTTATCCTTTACACTAAATTACTGTTATGCTTTAGTTTTGTATGTTTGGGATGATTTAATAGATTATTACTTGTTGGTTTTTTTTTTTTTGAGTTTGGGGTTACACCTAGCAGCATTCAGGGGTTACTCCTGGCTCTATGCTCAGAAATCGCTCCTGGAAGGCTTGGGAGACCATGTGGGATACCTGGATTCTAACCTCCATCCTTCTGCATGAAGAAACTTGAAGAAATTTAAGAACAATGATAGTCTTGGAGACTTTAGGGGTGATGAGGTACAATAATTGAGTGCATCAAACTCATAAAGAGTTTGTAACTTGCGACCAAGTTCCTAACTATACCATTACTACTTCTATTAATCAACTGCTAAGATGATGCAATAAAGTGTATGAAGAGAAACAAACAAAACGACCAGTCATCAGGGAAGTCAAACAGATGGATTTACATAAACTACTTTAACAAGCCACAAATCACCTTTAATCCTCATTTGTTCTCTTTCCCTGTGTTTTTCTCTTATCCATTTTAGGGTTGATAATATTTTTTGGAGTATTCCAATATTATTGAAAAATTAAATTAGAATATTGCATGACAATACTGTAATTCACATCATAGCAATATTTGTTTTTATTTTTGATTATGAGAACAGAGATGCAAAGAAAGAGGACAGGGTAAAGTTACAGTGGAAGGACAATCACGCATAAACAGAATTCTCAGTAGTCCCATCGATGATATCCCAGTCTTAAACTTTCAGCCAGTGAACATTAAAACAAAACAGAGCCCATGTACAATTACTTTGTCCCCCAAATCCCCAGATTGTAGTACATACTATTTCTTAGCAGCACACAATATAATCTAAAGACATAAGACTTACGTAACTCCTTAAACATTGAAGGCAAAGTACATTTTTATATATCCATGTCCAAGTATATTAGTTTAAGTTAACCTCAGAAGTTTCAGTGGGTTGTTTTTCTTAAGGGTCAGTCAAGGGAATATAGTAAAAAAACGATGTTAGAGTGGCATTTGTTTGCATAGGCCCACCAAAATATGAGGGACCTGGAAAAAAAAAAAACCTTGGTCTAAATACAGGGAGAGCCTACCCCTGAGGTTTCCTGGCACAAGACCAATTCTAGGCTCCAGGCAAACTAGTTTGCTCAATCCAAGTCTTGTCTGTAGTGGCAATACACCTCCATTCCTCACATAGTCCCTGTTGTTGGTATCATGTTTCTATATTAAAGATCCTGGAATCTGCATATCTCATATTGCAGTCAGGATGGTGCAGGGCATCCTCTCGTTTCACCTCACACTTAAGGGGCAATAGAGAGAACCTTGTCCTGTAGAGCAGGTCATTGTTGTTGTCAAGTCTTCTCAGTGTTAACGGAAGTCTCTTTTGAGGAGGTCGATGTCAGAGCCTTGGTAGTGTCTTGCCTGGTAGAGGATTGCTTCCAGATGTTGCTGTAAAAAACCTTGGATGTTTTGTAGATAGCTTGCCTGGTTCCAGCATGAATGTAGGATGCCCATTCTTCTGAGGCCTGTGCCAGGTCATTGTATCAATGCTCAGGGTGTAAGGTCCTATTGCACTGAGATTTGTGTGTTCCCACCTCTATTAGATAAGAACTGATCTGTATGTATAGTATTTTCCCATTTTAATGTGTCTATGCAAATAAAGATCAATGCCACATAGCATTGTCGGTGATATGGAGACCATAGGAACAAGACCAACAATCCCCATGACATAGTTCACTCATAAGCACTAAATTGAGGGACACTTCCACCAACACTCCTTATTAAACAGTTCACAAAGAAAAGACAAGATAAAAGTGGATAGAAATGTCACGGTAGAATAAGCTATATAGAGAGTTATAGCTGTTAAAGAAAATACACATAAAATATTAAAAAGGTATGTGTTCATATTATGTCCTTTGAAATAGTTTTGGAATTGTTAGATCCACTTTGGTCTGTGATTAGAACCATCTGGTACTGAAGTTAATAAGGGTAAATGTGGGGTACTGATGTTTAGGGGAGTATATGGTTTGGAACATGTAGACTGGTATAAAATTGCCAGTGACTGCCTGAGTATAGCTGAGCAGCTATCTGCCACCCCCAGTTAACCTTCTACAAGTGTAAAAAGGCCTCTGACACATACGGAGGTCTGAGAAAACCCTTGCTGGCCTAGATTCCCGCTCCCATGAAGGAAGGAGCTGGCATGGAAGTGGGGAAAACCTAGGGTGCCCCATAAGCTCCTCCCAGGAACCCCCCTGGAGCTCCGGAAGAAAGAAGAAGAGGGGGGCAGGGTACCCAGTCCCTGCCCCCTGACCCTGAGCTGGGCTAAGAGGGCTCTGGCACATACGGAGGTCTGCCAGGGGCCCAGGCCCGAGTTGGCCACGAATCCCACCCCCAGGAAGGAAGGGTGGGCCTCCCAGGCCCGAAGGACAGGAGATTGAACCCCACCCCTAAGCCAGTCTCTGGAGCTGGCTTGGAAGTGGGGAAAACCCAGGGTGCCCCATAAGCTCCTCCCAGGAACCCACCTGGAGCTCTGGAAGAAAGAGGAAGAGGGGGCCAGTCCCTGCCCCCCGACCCTGAGCCAGGCTAAGAGGGCTCTATGATAATATTTTTTTTAAAAGAGAGGTAAGTGGGAGAGTAGTGTAAAAGAAGTCAACAATGAAATCAATTGATAAGTATCTCCAGGAAATAGAGGAATGATGCTCTCTATTTTAGTCTAGAGGAAAGTTTGGCTGTTTTCTGCAATCCAATAGCTTCTGAAACATTTTAGAGATGTAGAAGAGAGAGTATACTGCAAACCAAGATCATGAATGCTGCTAGAGCCCTTTCTCTGGGTAGACTAAATAAAGCCTTTCCCATGAAGCTGCTTTGGTTCTAGCTGCAGATTCCCTTAATCAAAACCACCCCCCCACCTTCTCTCGTGCTTTGTCTCTTTGCTATTTGCCAGCCTCCTTTCCTTGCCAAGGGAATATGTTTCACTGTATCATTATCCCATAAACAGCCTTAGTCACAGAATGTTTCCTTGGAGAACTCACAATAGTTGTTATCATGATTAAACAAACATTCCCTGAGTACCTATTAAATACCCATCACTGTGGTATATGCATCAGGGACAAAGTTGGAAAAGACAATGTATTGTGGTCACAGAGCATCCTTGGTCCAGACACTTTAAAAAAGTGATTCCTATCACCTCATCATAACAATGGCAATAACAATTCTATTTCTAGAAGACAGAGATTCACAAGAAACTGTCATAGCAGCTGTGATATTGGAAGGACCGTTTTTCCTTTGATAGATTAACTGCTTCAGTTCCAGAAGCCTGCCTCAAATGACTTATAGGGATTGTATGGCTAACCAGAGACACAAATAGAAATTGTAGAGACCATTAAAATCTCTGTTCATAACTCTGGCTATCAAAAGCTGTCTCTTCCATAAATGCACACTATTTTGCTTTGCTTTGTCTGTAAACTTCTTGACTTAGAGAATTCTTTAGTCTGTAAACAGGAATCATGCCATTTTTCATTCTAGAAGTCTCTCTCATTTGCACAACAGTTTCCAAGTGGAAGATGTTTGATGTATATCTTTAATGTATTTAATAGGTCTCTACTGCTCCCCAATTTTACAGATACAGGAATGGAAGCTCAGAGAAACTTTTATTTGCTCTGGGGTCCTGTCTTATAGCAGTATCTAATTCTAGAAACTGGGCTTCTCCTAGACGAAATGTCTTTCCATACACTACGGCTTTCCCATTTGAACCATTTGAGTTCCCATCAGGAAATGCCAACTAATTATCTCCTCTATCATTGGACTTAAGAATATTTTTCCATATTGGATCATCAATTATTATTTGAATGCATTGAACTAGTAAACTGGTAACACAGCTCATAAAAATTTAAATTTAAAAAATTTTAAGGTATTTTCAGTATAAATAGGGTAGAGGCCAGCTGGTGATTTAATACCTAAAGTGCCTGTTTCGCAAATGTTAAGTTCTGAGCTTAATAACTGGTACCAATGCGTGCTCTGAGCTTTATTCTGGCAGCTCTTTTGTTTTTGTCTGGCAGCTCTGCTATCTGAAATCCTCTATGCTACAAGGGATTTTTCAGCTGCATGATAGAGTGCAGAGTACAGTAACCAAAGGACATGGTCTCTGGCAAGTACCATAACTGAAACATAGATGTGCGAGCAGTGTGTCTGACAATATGACCCTCAACTAGCATGTGTGTGTACCACAGCACCCTAATGAACAGTATAAGAACATGTGTGAGCGATACAATCAAATGAATTCAACCCTGAGTAAGCATAGATACAAACATCACAATGAAAGGAATGTGACTCCCAGTAAGCACAAAAGTCATGTGTATATGAGCATCCCAATCAATAATAAAAGTGAAAAATAAAAATGTATTGGCACTACAGACAAACTAGTTTGAATTGGACAAACTAGTTTGCTTGGAGCCTAGAGTCGGTCTTATACCAGGAAACTTCAGGGGTAGGGTCTCCTTGTATTTAGGCCAACACTTTTCCTTTCCATGTCCCTCATATTTTGGTGGGCCTATGCAAACAATAATTGCCACTCTAACACCGTTTTTACTGTTTTTAATGCTCCTTTGACTCTAATCCTTAAGAAAAACAACCCACTTAAACTTTTGAGGTTAACTTAAACTAATATGCATGTGCATGGAAATGTAAAAAAGTACTTTGCCTTCAATGTTACGTAAGTTTTATGGCTTTAGATTGCTTTGTGTGCTGCTAAGAAATATTTTGTATTAAAATCTGGGGACTTGTGGGACAAAGTAATTGTACATGGGTTCTGTTTTATTTTTCTTAATGTTCTTTTGCTGAAAGTTCAAAGTTCAGATATCAGCAAGGGGATTTCTGAGAATTCTGTTTATGGGTAATTGTCCTTCCACTGTAACTTTACCTTGTCCTCTTTCTTTGCATCTTTGCTCTCATAATTAAAAATAAAAAATAAAAAAAATGAAAACTAAAAAAAGGATGTGACAGCTGGTTATGACAACAATTTCAACAAAGAGAAGGTTAGGGGAGATTGGAAAATAAATTAAGTAGATCAATAGAAATAGCAGAGACAATGTAGGGAAACTCTCTTGCTAAACTATAGTTCAAGCTGCTGAGATGGTTCTCTTCAGAAAGTCTACCCTATTCTCCTGATTTAAAAATAACTAGGAAATACCACTGACTGTATAGAAAGAGGAGGTACAGTAAATGCACCCCATATACACCTAAACCCAGACCCTTGCCTGGTCTGTATTGGGAATTTAGGGGACAAAAAAAAAAACTAGGAAAATTTTTAAAAGCTGATTGAGGAAAAAAAATGTATATTTTGTTTTTGTTTTGTTTCAGTGGTACTTGGTGTTTACTCCTGGTTTTGTGCTCAAGTGTCACTCGTGGTGGGTCTGATGTTTATAAGGCTCATACCATACCCTTTCTACTATTGCTCCAGCCCCCAAGGCAACATGTTTTCTTTTATCAGGACAGAAGTAAAAGATGATCTTAGAAGAATGGCTTTCTCTGTGATTCACTGTTACATCATGTCAATAACCTTTAGAGTCATTGTTTATTCCCAGTCACATGGGTCTTAAGTCTATAACCAGGAAACACCCACTAGCCCATGCCTCACCAATGCTCCTACTCAGTCTTTTAGCTTATGAAATATTAAGAAGCTCTAAAACTCTAAGAGCTTCCAATATCAGGAGTGATATTGTATAGTACAAGGTATATTATTGAGGATATCACTTGAAGACAAGTTTGTGTATGCAAAGCTCCTTCCCAGGCTCTGTTTCACATTGATCTTGGGGGTGGGAAGAAATTGTGGTAGCTCCCCAGATAGGCCTCTCTCAGGTGGCACCATTCGATGGATTTCAAGTGGGGGAAGGGGATTTGTCATGGATTCTTACCCGGAAACTACTGTACAAATTGTCCATGGTCTTTGTAGCCCAACATGATTACTCACAAAGATGTTTGCGCAGTAAGGTGCTCTCAGGGAAAGGAAGGGTAATCTAGACATGTTAATCCCACAGTAAACACTTCCTCTTTACCCCTGGGAGAGGAATGGAGCAAAGGAAGTTGACCCTTTGCTTAGAAATGATTCCCGCTACACAAAGTCAACGACAACAGAATCAAGATCTACAACAAATTATATACAAAAGGGATCAGTTACAACAGCAGTCCAAGGGAAGTATGAGGTACATGCTGGGAACAGGGGCAAAGGGAGGTCAATACTGGTGATGGGGAATTGCCCTAATTTACTGTCACTATGTACCTTAAATATAACTCTGAAATACTTGTAATTCACATGGGTCTCAATAAAAATATTTAAAAAAAGAAGGTACATGAATAAAAATATTGGAAAACTGAAAGAAAAAAAAAACAAAACAAGAAATGATTCCCAGAAAGCTTCTCAAGCTGTCGTAAAATTCAACCATTGACAATGTAAAGATTTGGCAGGAACTTGGTATACAGGTGATTCTGGAAGGTGGAATACCAGAACTTTCACTGGTTCCCAGAACATTTCTGCATATTCAGTTATTGTTTTCCCCAAAAGAAGTTCAAAAGAAAATTCATGCAATGCCTCTGGAGCCTTAGTAGCAAAGACCATGAGGACAGAAGCCACATAACAGTGTTTGTGCAGATGAGAGGCTCAGCCATCAGCTAAATTATGTTGTTCTATGCTGTTCTCAAAAAAGTGCAATTTGTGGCTCCCCAAGAAGGGAGATTTTGGCAACAATTGAAAAGCATAGAGGTTCTTCTCAGCCCAAACCAAGCCTATTCAGATCAGCATCCTTTCACTGAGATGCCAGCACCTGTCAAGAATTGTACAGACAACATTGCATTTCTTCCCACATCTATTATCATCTTGATTTTGGAGATAAGAAACCCAAGAGATTTAGAGAGGTTAAGTCCAATCCTTATATTTAGATTGTAAGTGCTGAGAGAAGTTCTAACCCAGGCAGTCCCTCTCAGAGCATGTCAGATTAGACACTACGCTTATATACAAATAAAAGTTGCTCACTATTGAGATAATGCTTTCTTTCCTTCTCTACTATTTTTATATATAAAATCTTTATTTAAACATCATGATTACAAGCATGAAGGCTCAGCTCGAATAACTAGCTTCTTCCTCTACTTTCCAGAGGGGTTGGGGTGTGTGTGTGTGAATGAGTAATCTTTTATGGCACTCACTTGTTTATTCTTCAAACACAAATGTATTTAGTAACTGTCTTTATAGATAGATACCAAGGACATAAGAGACCAAAAAACTTAATTCAGGCAGGAAGAAAGGATGTTTGGTCATAATAATATTAAAAATTCAAGAGCCCCCTAAAAATAGCTCCTTGAACTGTTATGTGACTTACTTGTGGTGTTGGGTTTATAAAACTATCAAAGGTAATAAAATTATATAGAATTAAATGCACATATGTAGAATGGAAAGATGGTATGTGATAAAGGTCCTTGACTTTGTACATATCTAATTCTGGTCCAATCCTGAGCATAAACATATGGCCCCCAAGTACCATCAGGAATCTAGAGAGACTGAATTAAGTTCTGAGCCCTTCAGGTATAATCCCAAGCTCATTAAAATCTAAATTAATACATAAGAATGTGCACACAGAACTAAATTAATACAAGTAACATAGCAACTTGGAATTTAATGGATTGTACCAATGTCAATATCTAATTGTGATGTTATACTGCAGGTAGGTAAGATGTTGCCACTGGGAGAAACTGGGTAAAGTGTTGGAGAGATCTATAAATCTTTCATTACAATGGATGTTATTTATATTTTAATAATTTATGGTTATAAATAAAATTTTCATTAAAACACTTCTCTCACACCACAGAAAGCCCCTGGCAAAATCTATAAAACAGATGCTTCAGATTATTCACTGTACTGGAAGTCAAGCTTAACCTTCTAGAACCTCGGATTCCACTCTTTGAGGAATTAGGTTTATGCTTCCTTCCCTTGAGCAGTTATTTGTGTCAACTGATTTTCAATTCAAAAAATCTTAAACTGGAGCAATTAATTGGTAAGTCGTGAGTCACAAGTCTACATTTTAGCTGCAATAAAATCTGGAAAAATAAGCTTTTACCTAGGGAATAATTTGATTTATAAGTGGAAAATCACGTTTTATTTGTTTGTTTGGTTTTGGGGCCACACCTGGTGACACTCAGGGGTTACCCCGGCTCTGAGCTCAGAAATTGTTCCTGGCTTAGGGGGTCATATGGGTTGCCGGGGGATTGAACCGCAGTTTGTCCTAGGTTAGCACATGCAAGGCAAAGACCCTACCTCTACCCTACCACTCACCCATAAAGCTTTAAAGATGTACATTTGTAAACAAAAAAATCCAATTTAATAGAAGTGAACACCTGAAACATTTCTTCATCAAGACTGCTTTTATATTAATTATTATCACAATCACTTTGCTCCAAAACTTTGAACATGTTGGAATATACATCTGCTATTTTTAATGCAATATATGTATTCATTAAGAATTTATAGAGAAGGACCCGGGAGATAGCATGGAGGTAAGGCATTTGCCTTTCATGCAAAAGGTCATCGGTTCGAATCCCGGTGCCCCATATGGTCCCCCGTGCCTGCCAGGAGCAATTTCTGAGCATGGAGCCAGGAGTAACCCCTGAGCACTGCCGGGTGTGACCCAAAAACCACACACATACAAAAAAAAGAATTTATAGAGAAGACATGGCATGAAATATTTTCCAGACTTCGCCAAAATGCAATATATAAAGCAATGGAATACTTGATTTGCATTCAGAATAACAAAGAAATGAATATGCCATTGTAAACTTTTGCAGCAATTTTGTAAATAATGGCATCCATTATTCATGATGCACACATTGCATCTCATTCAGATAGGAAAAAAGTAGTGACCATAAATCATCAGACAATAACTTTAGAAGCACAGTGACACAAAGAGGTGTTAGACAGGATTCAGTTAAACCTCATAAAGAAAGATACTGTAAAATAAATCAAATTTATCTCTCCAACCAAGGCAAGTATAGCGCATCAAAAAGAAGCAATAAATGTGATCTAGTTTTATGATGCCAGGACTGAAGATTCTGTTTTGAGTAATGTAAACATGAATGAAGTAAACTAATTTCAGCCAGGTTAGCCAAAAAATAACCAAAAGTACAACTTTTTGTTTTGTTTTTGTTTGGGGGCCACATCTGGTGGTTCTCTGGGCTTACTCCTGGCTTTGTGCTCGAGGATCATTCTTGATGAGCTTGGAGAATCATATAGGGTGGAGGGGATTGAAAAAGGGTCAGCCCTATGCAAGGCAAGTAGACTACCCCCTGTACTATATCTACTATATCTCCAACCCCTCAAAAGTACAACATTTTTTTTTTTGGTTTTTGGGCCACACCCAGTGACGCTCAGGGGTTACTTCTGGCTATGCGCTCAGAAGTCGCTCCTGGCAGGCATGGGGGACCATATGGGAACCGGGGGATCGAACCGTGGTCCGTCCTAAGCAAGGCAGCAGGCACCTTACCTCCTGCGCCACCTCCTGGCTCCCTCAAAAGTACAACTTTTGATAAAAGTATTGAAGTTAGCTCTTATGGTGCTCTGCAAAGATAGCTGTGAGTTTTACAAAATACAATATATTAATTACAATTAGTGCCAAAAATTTAACTTAAACCAAAATAGGTTTTACTCTTGGATATTTAAGTTAGGTATGACTTCTATTCATGAGCCAATATCATTCAAGGTCATTATATTTTTCTAGGAAACTAATAAGGTCTCTCTTGTTGCTGAACTATTTCATTAAACTTCTCACTTCACCCAATATGTAGATTCATTATAAAAGATTTGTCCAACCCAAGCATTTCAACCAATCCAGGAAGATTATTTATAAATTGTTTCTTCCTCTCTCTTTTTTATTCTGTCTCATAGTAATACTATTGCCATCTTTAAATGAGTATGTAGTCACAAAAATAAACAAACTTATTTTTCCCAGCGCCCCTTTCCACTTATAACTGGATATGGCTATAATAATAGCTTTTCACCAATAAAACTTCAGTGAATTCACATGATGTTGCAATGTCAAGTTCAGTCCTTAAAGACAGTGAACATACTGTTCTCTATCTTTTTGTCCATCCTGCTTTTAGGAACTTGAAGTATTCTGTGACCTATCCTGAACCATACAAATAAGAATGTCAGGACATTAGAACTACAAGGGTCCGTGAGACCTTCATGGTAGAGAGCCACCATTTCATCCTTGTACTGCCTTCCTTCTGACTATTTCATGATCAGTGGCTCATTTCCACCTGCTAAAAACCTCTTTTCTTAGTACCCAAACACTATATAAATCAACCCACAATTCTAATATATTAGTACCATGATATAGGAATAGAATTCATCACCAACAATATAATAGGATATAAAAATTTTCTAATCTAGATATCCCACTTTGTAGAAAACTGAGTTTTAGGCATCCCATTAGATTTTTTAGATGTAAGTTAAAAATTTCCTTTATGTAAAGAAATGAAAAGGTGGACCCAATGAAGAACTTCCAAGGCACCATATCTACATAGTCCATTAAGTTTTGACAGTAATGATGAGTAAACAGACTAGGGAATAGAACTAAGGAAAATACAAGTACTAGTACTATTCTATAATATTCGAGTGTTTCTATGATATTATAGAATATTTCCAGAATATTCACCAGTGATTTGTGTAGTTTTCAACTTGGTATGGGGGTGATGGTAGCTAGTACTATTCTAGACAAGTACAGAGAAAACAGATTGCATGAGACTGCTATCTGTGTAGATAGTTTTTAGTCTTCTCATGGAAACTAATCGAGTAAGTCAGGAAATACTCTGGTTTACTGGCTGTCTAGGTTAATGAAATGTTTTTTTTTTCTTTTAGGCCAGGGGTTCCATGGTAGCACTAAGGGGCCACCAACATTCCTTGTATATCTCAGAGTCACAAAACCACTCTTTAAAATTATTTTTCATTAAAATCACTGTGAGATGCACAGTTATAAACTTGTTTCTAATTGAGTTTCCATCACACAATATTTCAAAACCTATTCCTTTGCCAATGCATATTTTATACAACAATGCCCCCAGTTTCCCTCTTAGCCCTTAACCACCACTTGACTCTGGCAATTTTTTCCTCTCTTTCCCTCTTTCTTTTATTTAAATAATATCTTTATTTAGGTACCATAATTACAAACACGTTTGTAGTTGAATTTCAGTGATAAAAAAGAATAATATCCTTCTCCGGTGCAAGCTTCTCACCACCAATGTCTCCCATCTCCCTCCTCCCCCACCTCTTGCCTATATTCGAGACAGGCATTCTATTTCTCTCACTACCATTGTCATGATAGTTGTCAGTCTGTAACTGCACTCACCATCCTTTGTGCTAAGCTTCATATCATGGCTGGTCCTTCTAGCCCTCATCTCTATGCTGATCTCTGGGTATTATTGCAGTAATGTCTTCTATTTTTCTTAAATTTCACAAATGAGTAAGACTATTCTGTGTCTACCTCTCTCCTTCTCTTATTTCACTAAGCATAATATTTTCCATGTTCATCCATGTTTAGGAAAATGTTATTATTTCATTTTTCCTAACAGCTGTGTAGTATTCCATTGTGCATATGTACTACAGGTTTTTTTTAGCCATGCATCTGTTGCCAGGCATCTGAGTTGTTTCCAGATTCTGGCTATTGTAAATAGAACTACAATGAATATAGGTGTGTAGATGGCATTTTTGTATTGTGTTTTTGTGTTTTAGGGTATATCCCTAGGAGTGGTATAGCTGGTTCATATGGGATCTCTATTTCCAGTTTTTAAAGAAATCTCCATATTGTTTTCCATAAAGGCTGGACTATATGGCATTCTACCAGCAGTGAATGAGAGTTCCTTTCTTCCCACATTCCTGCCAGCAATGATTGTTCTTGTTCTT
>PVKC010009512.1:0-26725 GCA_004027635.1 Crocidura indochinensis
CATACAATTTAAAGTTTCTTATAACCACATGAATATTTAAGAGACAGTGATTTTAATCAAATTTATGTTAAATTTAATCAAGTGAATTAATTTTTCTTCTATTTACTAGTTAACTTTACTTATTCCTTAGCACATCTCCTAGAGGATGTTCAAGTTGGATTTTTCACTTTTAAAATATTTCAGAATACAGTACATTCACAACTATTGAATAGCACAGATCTAAACTAAAGTGACACCTCTGATCACTACTATGTTACTTTGGTCTATCATAATAATAAAACTAAAGTTAAAATGCTTATCTGCATATTTGCTTTCTATCCCCACTTCACCTGTTCTTTCTACTTTCCATAAAATAAAAATTCTGAGAAATCAGAATCTGTGTTCTTATTGTTCCCACAATGCTTAATATATTTCCAGTTTTTAATATTTTAATTAAATATTGAAACCACAATGTGTTTATTAGAAACACAAAACATTGAATTTCTGTGTGTTTTTTTTCCCCTCATGCTTTGTGTCAGCAGATGGATAGGTGAACAAATAAAAACCATAAAATGTTCAATCTTCTCCCTCTTCATTTGGCTCCTGTTAGAACTATGCTGCCTTGTCTTTATTCTTTTTTTCATATACATGGTTGATACATTTAATAGAAAGCACTTAACAGTCCTTTATTGTTTTTCTCCAATAAATACAATTGCTAGAGTCTTTCCTATTTGCCTCCTAATATTATTGCAGAAATATCAGAAGATTATCAGAATGCAAGTTTTACTTCATATAATTTTAGGCATTGTCAGGAATGCCAACATCTGTGAGCAGTTACTGACTTTGAAAAGTTCCCAGCGTTCTGGAATCCTAGATTTTTTTCTTCATTGCTGCTCTAAAAGTGAACACAGTGGTGCAATCTCTGAGACCTCCCCATTTAAGTCCATATCCAAACATGCTCATTTCTTCTATTTGAAAAAGGAAAAGCCATACTTATTGCCTATTTCCAGTAGAAACTGAAGGAGAAAATAATCATACAGTAGCTTAGGCCCAGTCATGGAAAGCAAGACTCCTGGTCACACAAAGCAATGGACATAGACTTTGTACCCAAGATTCTATTCCAAAAGGAAATATCACAATAAAAACTGCTCTAGTTTTATGTGTCAACTAATATAATCAAAGAGATAGATCAGTGGGTAGTATTTTTGACTTGCATGTGGCCTGCCCATTAAATCTACCCAGTTTAACCCTGGCTCTTGATCACGACCAGAAGTGATTCTAAAGCTTAGAACCAGGTATAAACTCTAAGCACCTCCAAGTGTGACCCAAAGATCAAAGGTAAATAAAAAGAATTTGTACTATTTTACTCTCTCTACAATCTAAATACCATGTGGAAAGAGAAAAGTTTTGCCATTATCTTTTAGCATTGAATTTCATTCATGACTACTCCTAGATAAAAACGCAATGAATACCTAGTTTGATCCATCTCCTCTCTACCTACTTCCCTTCTCCTAACCTCTCCTGGGTATACTTGAAATTATATTCTATAATCAACCCAGCTCTGGTTTATCTGCACAATCTCAAAGAACTATCAGATACAAGTCTTGAGATTTTTAATTCAAGTTTCACTCACTCATTTATAAGTGTATTGTATATCTGTAAATGTATTTACAAAATCAAATGTAAGGATGAAAATGGTCTTCATTGAAGAGAAGATAGCATAAGAGTTGCTTTTATGCAATTGAGACTGTAGCTTGATCCTTAGAAGTGCATCCTTCCTTTTCCAGCACCATAGACTTAACTCTGGAAGGGCTCCCCATGAACTACCAGGTGTAATCCTGGTGGGTTTCAAGTACTATTTTACTCTCTCTACAATCTAAATAACATATGGAAAGAGAAAAGTTTTGCCATTATTTTTTAGCATGTACTATGAGGTAACTGGTGAACTGCATACTATACAACTTGATCAGCATCTCATCTTATTTCCCTAGCAATGGGCCTTTGTGTCCCTTTAGATCAATTTAAGAATCCTCTCATCCAAAAATGATCACCAGGAAACATAAATTTCATTTAGGGACATATTCATGAAACAACAAGTTCTGCGATTAATTATTCAATTGCATTCTTAGGGGCCCGGGATATAGCATGGAGGTAAGGCGTTTGCCTTTCATGCAAAAGGTCATCAGTTCGAATCCCGGTGCCCCATATGGTCCCCTGTGCCTGCCAGGAGCAATTTCTGAGCATGGAGCCAGGAGTAACCCCTGAGCACTGTCAGGTGTGACCCAAAAACCAAAAAAAAAAAAAAAGAAACCAAGAGGAATTATTCAATTACATTCTTGAATAGCTTGATGAAGAGGTACCATGTAAGAGTGTTAAATAGAATCCTGATTTAATTTTCCTCAATAAGATGTTCATTCTGTTAAAATCTGAAATATGGATAATGTTTGGTGGGTGAAGGGGGTTAGAGTGCTTTTTGATTAGGGAGAATGAAAAAAATCATTAACTGGCATAGTCAATAAACTAAGAAGTATTCAAGGTAACCCAGGCAACTAGAAAAGGCTCCCCAATGAAAAGTTAATAAAACAAATGACTCACATCTTTCTGTTAGAATTGATATTATAGAATGAGCATGTCTTTTCATTTCTTTGCCCGAGACATATTTAGCACCTACTTGATACAAGAAACACTTATAAAATTAGCAGGAGTGTCTATTACACTGCCATTAAGCCAGAGTGGCCCCAAAAGAAATTTAAAAAATTAACATTGATATGAATATTTTTATATAATATTACCAGAAGAGATAAAATATAGAAGTTTTACTCTGTGATAGTATTTAAAAAGAATTTGACAAGGTCTCAGAAAAATTAGCAGTATTTTAACTTGGGTTAAAGTCATAGAATATACACCATCTTCCACCAGTGCACTTTTCCTGTCACCAATGTCTGCAATTCCCCTCCCATTGATAATCATTTTTAAAGGGAGAAGGATTCTTGATGGTACTTCTCAAAACCTGGATCCAAAAAGTAAAAGCAGATACTTTTCATCTTTCCTTCTATCTTGAAAGGAACATTGGGAGGAGACCTAGTGACAGTTGTAGAAGGTCTAAAATATGAGCTTGCATATTACAACAATGTGTACGTTGACACACTACAGTACTAATAGACAAAACATCTTCTATTGAATTGTCTAGATTCAGTCTCATCAAACTTCTGGCAGATATTTTTCCAATACATGATAAATAATGATATCTTCAGGGAAAAGAGAAAAATAGACAAGGATATTCATTACTACAAATTGGTCATAGCCTAACTAATATTAACCTCACACCGATCGTGTTTTACTAATGGATGCAGATGGAAGTCTCACGGCAGACACAAATCAAACCTAATAATTAGCAGATGTCACCAATGGCAATCTGCTGATGTTTAAAAATGGAACAAGTGAATCAACAAATTATTTAGGGACAAAAGATTTTGCCAAGCATTCTGTTATCAACATGATCTATGTGTCATCAAGGTTCTTCAATGTGACCATGAAAAGAAAAATGAAAGCTTATAGTTGAACTCTTAAGTATGAATTGACTGTGTTTATACACACCATATTGTGTAGATAGACAAAGAAATCTCCAAACAGTGCTTAAAGCTACGCACCATGGCAGTGTCTTCCTGTTATTATCATTGTCAGTCATTATTCAAAAGCATATGGGTACTGTTTTAACGGAAACAGTTGTCAGTGTTATTTTTGGATTTGAGTACTTGAACAAATCAAGAAAACACGTTGAATATTCATTAATGTTATAAACATACAAGTCAATATATATGGTATTAAGATAAAAAAATAAGCACAAGTGAAAATAATACTTTAAGCTAATAGAAATATTTGCTATGGAATAGTCATTGTGATAAACATTTTATAAACCATACACTAGATATATTTCATGTAGTCCTATGAAGTGAGATTCACTATAATCCCCATCAAGTGATAGGATTGGGAATGTGGAATAGTTTGCATAGTAACTATGTGGATTAAAGGTGGAAATAGATCTGTCTGATTTAATGGACTTTGGTTGGTATTGATAACCCACTATTCATTCATTCTCTTTTCCTCTCAGTGTCTCTATTTCCTTAGGGCAGTTCCCCCCTCATAGTGGGTAGTTTGGTAGGTTAGGTCAAAAATTTTCAAAAAAATCTTTCTTCAACAAAGGTAAAGAGGGTTCAGGAGTAGCCTTTGTTGGATTCATTCTGTAGTGAGAATTTAAGGTAAGTTCTAAAATCTAAGGCTTGTCAACTGGATTTTCTCTTCAGTTCTGATTCAAAGGGTGAAGATATTTACTTTGCCTAGAGATTCTGTCTTCATTTCTATAGCACTCCTAAACCTGCTTCTCCAAAATTTCATAACTCTGATGTTTTAAACTCACAAATACCTTCTTGAATATTGAACTAGAAAAGCATGAGATGCTTGTCACAATGATGCTAACTAAATGCCTCAAGAAAAGTACATTTTCAATTCCTCTAAACCAGGGGTCCTCAAACTTTTTAAACAGGTGCCCAGTTCACTGTCCCTCAGATCATTGGAGGGCCAGACTATAGTAAAAACAAAAATCATGAACAAATTCCTACGCACACTGCATACATCTTATTTTGATGTGGAGAAACAAAACGGGAACAAATACAATATGTGGCCCACAGGCTGTAGTTTGAGGACCACTGCTAAACCTTGATTTTGTTAAGAAATGCAATGTTTTTATCTTCATTTCAAATATGGAATAATTTACAAATAATAAATTAGGTAGAATTTTATCAAAAGTAGAATAGTTTCAAGTCAAAACAATCTTCACTTTTATTTTATTTGAAATCATTGTATATGAAATAAGCAGTTTGTGATAGTTGTGTAACAGTAGCACCCAAACAAATACAAAACTTTTTTCTTACTCTGACATTTGGGTCCTCCAAAGTATCAACATAACACAAAAGTTACCCCAGCTACTATGTACATGTTAGGCCAGTACTAAATTTTGGGATAATGTACAGTAATTGCTCTGAATAGGTACCTTAAACATACAGTGTTAAAGTTATTATTTCCATCTTGCAAATAGAGAAGTTAAAGTTTGAATAAACTCAGAGATCTTTAATAATAATAATAATATTCTTTTTTCAGATTTTTATAATATCTTTATTTAAACATCATGATTACAAACATAATTGTGATTAAATTTCAGTCACGTAAAGAATACTCCCCTTCACCAGTTGCAACATTCCCACCACCAATGTCCCAAATCTCTCTCCATCCCATCCCACCCCAACCTGTATTCTAGACAGGCTTTCCAGTTCCCTCATTCATTCACATGGTTATGATAGTTTCAGTGTAGTTATTTCTCTAACTGAACTCACCACTCTTTCATGAAGTGAACTGGAAGTTCCAGCCTTCCTTTCTTTGTCTCTGAGAATTGTTGCAAAAATGTCTTTTATTTTTTAAAACCCATAGATGAGTGAGACTATTCTGCATCTATGTCTCTTTCTCTGATATATTTCACTCAGCATGATAGATTCCATGTACATTCATGCATAGGAAAAATTCATGACTTCCTCTCTCTATGGCTGCATATGTGTATATGTTCCACAGTTTCTTTTTATTAATCATCTTTATTAAAACACCGTGATTACAAATATGATTGTAGTTATATAATTTCAGTCATGTAAAGAACACCCCCCTCACCAGTGCAAGATTCCTGCCACCAATGTCCCAACATTCTTAATAAAGCACAAAACTTAGCCTATGTTAGTCCCAGGTTTTAAATAATTTTTTAGGGTTAGTCTGTTATTGAGAAAGCTAGAATCTCTTCCTCTCCATGACCATTATCCTTCAAGGTAGGATTAATTCATTGTCAATAAATCACAAGTAAGATGAGAAAATTAAGGATAAGAGAAGTTAACAGTCTTGTCATTTTTCACAGAGAAAAAGTTTGCAAAGAGAAGCTTTTTATCATTTAAAACCACCACTGAGTAGTTTAGTGATTCAAAACCACGATTGAGTTAACTCCTTGGAAGGTTTTATGCTATGCAGATTAAATAAACACACAATCAAGCTTGGTTGATAAAAATGATTAATAATCTTTCATTACATTGTGTGCTTTGGAGAATGCAAAATATTTATACTAACCACCTGTGATGTTGCTGCCTGGTTAGATGCTTAATAAACCAGTGCTGAGTCAGTGGAGCCAACCTATTAAAATAATGATCTTTATAGATCCTCTTTGGTAAAATACAGACTTCTGGAGGGGAAAGGTAATCTAGAGGTCACTTAATTAAAAATATTTTTAAAATAATGAAAAATTATTATAATGGCAACTCAGAGAGCCAAATAAATTGTTCCTGTTTCTGGGCAAGACCTAGAGACCGAGAATCTCAATCTTATTAAGTGGATGGTGTTTGTCTCTAGATTCTCAGGTAAAAGCTCACAATGCATTTTATTTCCTTGGCAATAATTTGATACATTGGACAAAATTGTAGTTAAAATTTATTTTTATTTTATTTTATATTGTTTTAGGTGTCACACCCAACAGTGTTCAGGGCTTACTCCTGACTTTGCTCTCAGAGGTCATTTCTAGAGGTGCTTGGGTAGTAATTATATAGGATTGAACCCAGATCAGCTACAAGCAAGACAATGCCATACCCATTATATCATCTCTGTCTCCTTAAATGTTTATTTTAAGACCGTTTTGTGAGGAGAATTATCTTACTGAACAGATTCTAGGTATCTGGATTCAGACACATTTATGTTGGTCTTGTTAGGAGCATAAATACTTGATGATAAATAAATTAGCATATAAGGAGATTGTGGGATGGACGTCATGGTGATGGGCACAGAAAAAAAATAAAAGAATCCTAACCTCTCTTGTCCTTTACAACATTTATTAGAATTATAAGGTGTTTCTCCTCAATTTCAACTCACTAAGTGATTGCCCCAATTTTTTTTGCCTCCTCCTGCTAAGTATTTTTAAAGAGATTTTGATTGGCAACTTGTTTCAAAGCCATCCCACTCAGTACATGGAGGAACTCCCACCTTTCCCTCCTAAAATGCACTTACTCAAGTTTTGTCTTAAGCATATCTTATTTTCCATTGCTTTCTGATACTGAAATTGAGTTTTTTTCATTCTTAAGGACTGTGTCTTTAATCTTTCCCTTGTATATTATCTTACACTGTGCAACCAAGTTGAAAAGGGAGAAAAATAGCAGGTCCTAGTTTAAAAATCTCCCAAATTTAGTCTTTGGGGGACAGACATGACTCAAGACTTGAGCACCACTGGGTTTAGTCAAAAGAAAAAAACAAAATCTGTCTTGCCCTTTAAAAAGAGTATAATACTGTTAAATATATTAGATAAAATAGTGGGTCAGGAATTGGTTTCTCTCTCCGTCTGATATCTTTCAAAATTATCAATATTTTCTAGCTATTGCAGGATGGATGGGAAATTGGACAGACCAGTTACAGGCTCTGCATGCTCATTAGATACAGGAAACAATTAGATAGCTAGATGAAGAACTCCCTATAGGAGCCACAGCTGGTCACTTGCTACTGCACTGTTAGTAACAGACTGGTGCAAGTACCTCTTATTTCCTCCTCTTACAACTCACACTTGGATTCATGGATAGTTATTGGTTATTTGACTCTTTCATTCCTCAGCCATCACACAGGATCTATCAGAAGTCATATGGCCTTGGCCTAGATCCATGTAGAATTGATTCTGAGCTTCAGCCTAGCCCTAGACCAAGAGAAACTTAGAATTGAAATTATCGGTGATGAATTGTGTTATGATTCTTCTGAATAGCACTCACAAGAATCTAAAGATGGATATCTAGCAAAAGTTTGATATTTTGACCAGTGAATTCAAGGGTGTGTGTTTGGCCAAGAATTCTGAATTTTCTATGGAAATAAATTTGTTTCTCAGAGGTCTTCCATAGTTGATATGAGAGCTAAAGACTCAATTTCAAAGAAAAAGTAATAGAGTAGTAAATTCTGCCATGGAATGAGGTGCCAGGAGGGCAAGAAGGAGGACATAGTGTCATGCTAATGTATGCAGTGTCAATTGTTTTGCATCTAGAATTCTTTTTTCTGAACATTGCCCTAAAGGGCCTAGGGATCATATTACTAATATTCAGGAACTTTTCTTGTTCATATAGTGACCAGCTCTTAGAGATGATTTATACAATAAAATTGTACTATTATTATTCTGCTTTCTTCAAAAAATATATAAATTACCCAATTTTATTTTCAGCATGAAAATACTTCTTTTTAATGGTGACATCTACCCAATTAAATTTGTTGCTTGCTGTCGGTCTAGTATTGTGTTCTTATCACTGCAAACAATAAATATTCCAGGAATAAATGCTAATTAATACAAGAATAGGTGCTTTCAAGAATATTGTCAGTCTTTACCATCTTACATTTTCCTTTAGGTTTTTCTGTTTAAAAAATGGCTGTCATTACTTCTTTTAATTTTTAAAAATGTTTTTATAATGTAAATACCATAGTTACAAGATAAAATTGTTAATAATTGAGTTACAGTCATACATTTTATAACAACCTTCATCAGTAAGCATTTCTCTCCACCAATAGATTCTTCTCAACATCCCTGATGCCCTAATGTCCACTTCCCTCCCACCCATACTCCAACCACCTCCCTCAGGCATAGGAATTTTAATTCTCTGTCTGTCTGTCTGTCTGTCTGTCTGTCTGTCTGTCTGTCTCTCTGTCTGTCTCTCTGTCTGTTTGTCTGTCTCTCTCTCCTTCCCTCCTCTCTTTTCTTTTGTGACATTGTGGTTTGTACTACTGCAAATATTTTTGTCAAAAACAGCATATGAGATCCCCACAAATGCAATCACCATGTTCCAACCAAGCTAGTTCCATAGACTCTCTTTTCTTGAATAAGATGTAAAACAAGCTGTGTAAGATCATGGTTACACCGGCCCATACAGCAGAAAACTAGCCATCTGGATAGGAGAGGGCGAGTCAAGCCCCTGCCCAACTGAAGTCTCCTCTGTTGCCAGCCTCACCCCACGATCACCATTTTCCCTCTAGCTCTACCTCATCACTGGCCCTCTACAATTCCCTTCAGAGAAACCAATCTGATCAAACTTAATAGTTATTTTGGGATGATATCACTAGGTTTTATGGGAGCCATTGTAGGGCACCCTCCCACACATCATCCTTCTTCCAGGAGACAGCTGAGTACACGCCCCTAAAAGTCACTGTGTCAGTAAAAGAGCTTTGAATCTCTGAACAACTTCATTTTTTTAACGCTATCATTCATATAGGAACACACCAATTTAACAAGAGCTTACTAAACTTTCTGCCATTGTGTTAATTACTTTATTGGAGATACAATAATTTTCACAAATGTGCTTTCTATTCTAGTTTCTTTTTGCTTGTTTCTTTTTAAATTTTCTTTTTCTCTTCCTTTTTTTTACTTTTTCCAATAATTGCCTTTAATTGATATGGAAGCAATGTATTATGATCAACTATGTCAATTATGTGGTACATGTCCTTTAAATAAATTTTTAAAATCTCCCCAAAAAGAAAAAATAGTTTAAATTATTTAGGCATGCTTACATGACTTTATTGTGTTAAGGCACACAAATATTAAACCAATATACAGTTAACATTGAAAGCACTAAAAGTATAACATACTTGCTTTATAAAATAAACAAATGGGGTGAAATATTGATTTGATTCATAATAAATTGAATAGAATGCTATAGCTCAAAGAACATTCTCTAACTTGAAATGAATCAACTTCTCTAATGATCTTCAACTCTAGACAGATAAAAAGCACTTATGTCATATTCTTAGATTTTTCTTTCTCTAAACAAAGTAATAATTAAAAAATTAGAGATAACCACTAACTTGACTCAGCTGACCTGATTAACTATGCGAAGCATAATAAATTGCTTCTCCTTTCTGATCATTTTACATTCTAGAAAAATTCAAAAATTAATAATTTTGTCCAAAGTCTTTATAGTATAAAAATAGAAGTATGATCCATAAGCCAAAGTAGTAAGATAATTTATTTAAAAGAATACTTCCAAAGTTATAGAGGAAGTACAGATTGTAGGTGTTTGCTTTGCATAAAACTGACCTGGATTCGATCCTCAGCATTACATAGTGTCCCCTGAGAACCACCAGTAGTGATTCCTAAGTGGAGTGCACGAGTGACTCCTGAGCATCACTAGGTGTGGCTCTCCCACTCCCAAAACAAAAAATAAATAAAAGAATAATTCGTTACTTTTATGTACCTAAGCGAATATGAAACATTATTTTTAATTTTAATTTCCTTGATTTATTTTCAAGTCCTTTCATACAAATTTCCTACACCCCTTCTTTTTTGTAAACACTAGTAGTAACATTTAAGATATATTTGTTTAATTGATTTTTTTCTTTTATATCTATGTGCACCACATATGGGAGAAATTATTTCAGTTTGTCTTTAATGTCTAAACGCTAGCACCATCTGGGTTCATCTATGTTGCAATGGCAAGTCTTTATCCTTTTAAACTCACAGTAATATTCTACTATGCAGATATGCATTATCCTCTAGAATTGATCATCTGCAAGTAGGCACTTCTGTTGTTTCCAGCCCTTGAATTTATGAAGGAGGGGTCTAATATCTCCTCGAGTCATGCTTGTACAAGCTTTGTATAATTACTAGCAGGAAACAATAAAACTTGAAATCAATTATTTTTTCAGTGCTCTCTGCACAGCTTTTCTAATAGTTACAGCAACGTACACAGTTTGAGTGTAGAAGAAACCCTTATCTCCCTTCTACATACCCATAAACACAGTTTTATGCTTTTGGATGATACTCTTGTATGTGTAAACTGATAACTAATTGTTATTTCAATCTTCCTTTTCCTAAGAAAATAAATCATGAATACTTTTTCATAATAATAAAAAAGAAAGCAGCATATGAAACAGTTGCTTCCCCTTCCTCCTGTCCCATCTTATTTATTCATAGTAGTTAACATTACTACAAGGCTATTTTTCACACTAATCTTCAAGCTTATCCAAGCATATTCAAATATATTAACTTTTTTTTGCTTTTTCATTTTTTAATTAAAAACATTATCTATAATTAGTATTTAATATATTTTCCTCATAAGTTGGTATCTATCTATCTACATATAAAGTTTGTTCATTGGTTCAATCTAATAAACCCATCATACTGTAGTCAATTGTTCTCCTATGCATGAACATTCAGGTACCTATTGTCTTCAGAATAGTTTCTTCTTTGATCTACAAGCTGTGTTACCTATTGTACAATCCACTTGTACTTTTATAACTTTTGAAGATTGTGTGTGTGTGTGTGTGTGTGTGTGTGTGTGTGTGTGTGTGTGTCTAAAATGGTCTCATTCACTTCTAGGGTAAAAGTCTACAAAATTTTGAGGGATTTTTTCCCTATGAATTAAAATAAACTTTTATTATCCTTTGTTTTCTGTAATTAAAATATCATTTTCATACTGCTATCTTGTAAGTAGTATATAATATATAAGGAATATGAATTCTGTAAGATATGACACTTATAAAGAAGCTTACAAATTGTGAGTGCAAATATAGAATTGCATCTATATATGTGGCATATATTCCAACCCTACCTTACTTTCAACAACAAAAATTATTTGAATCAGCTTTTTTAATTTTAAACTTTTTTGAGGAGTAAGGGCCGCATCGGTAATGCTCAGGGATTAAACCTGGTCATGAGCTCAAAAATCATTCCTGGTTTGGGGGACCATATGGGATGCGGGGGATCGAACTGCGGTTCGCCCTAGGCTAGTGCTAGCAAGGCAGACACCTTACCACTCTGTGCCACTGCTCCAGCCCCTGGAATTTTAAACTTTTAAATATTGTTGACATATCCAGATACAAGCTACAGAGACTAATCCTCAATATGTTCCTTGTATGTTGCAGCATAACAATACATATTTCATGAGCAGTTTGAGTATTAATTGAATGACTATAAATCTACTCTTCAGTCTACCCCATTCTAAATCCTGTTCTATTTGTTAGGAAAATAAAAAGTTACTTTCTAACTCATGCTAGAGATTTCTTTATGTTTTTAGTTTTTGGACTACACACCTAGGTTCCCAGGGGTTGATTACTCCTGACTCTGCATTCAGAATTTACTCCTGGCAGGCTTAGGGCTTCATATGGGATGCCAGATCAAACCTAGGTTGACAACATGCAAGGCAAATGCCTTACACACTGTGCTGTCACTCAGGCCTCTGCAGATTTCTTTTTTTTCTTATTAAACTTTCGTTGGGCTGTACTGATAGCACAGTGATAAGGTGTTCTTGCCTTGAATGCGGCCCACCTAGAATGAACCTGGGTTTGATCCCCAGCATCCCATAAAGTCCCTCAAGCTTGCTGGAGTGTCTTCTGAAGGCAGAGCCAGGAATAATTCCTGAGCACTACCCACTATAAACAAACAAAGAAAATAGTCTACTTCTGTGGACCTACTATAAGCTTAGAAGAGCAGAGATACAAGTTCAAATTGCAGAATACAAATCACTGTACAAGCTAGAGGAGAAAAGTGTTTTGAAATTGAATATTCGAAGACATGTTTTATCTTTTAAAATTTTTTTTATTTTAACACCTTGATTACATACATAGTTGTGTTTGGGTTTCAGTCATGTATAGAACACCACCCATCACCAGTGCAAGGTTCCCATCACCATTGTCCCAAATCTCCGTCCTCCCCAACCACCCCCCGCCTGTACTCTAGACAGGCTCTCCATTTCCCTCATAGGTCTCTTTTGAACTGTCCTAGACATGTTTTATCTTGAAGCTGTAAGTATATGCCTCTATTGTTTAAGTGAATCAGTATTTGGTGGAGTGCTATTTTGTAGTAAGAAACAATTATGCAAAAGACCATTGAATGATGAAGGCAAAGGGGAGATTAGAGATTCTAAAATGATCTCATTTTAGAAAACAGAGGTGACTATTATATATGCATAGAACTTGAGGCTAAGAACTGAAAAATTAACAGACTATTTTAAACAGAACATCTAAAAAATTCTCTTCTCTTTGCTTTATTTTTCTGTCAAATGTTTCTGAAAGAAAAACAAGAATGGAATCTTTCCATGGATATTACATAACTATTTGCTCTCTTATCAAATCATAGCAGTTGTTTTCTTTTAACTGCAACTTTTAAGGGAATGGCAATAATATAAATTCCCAAAGTTGAAAGACCTAACAGGCAAGATTCTCATTATGAAAGGAAATGGAAAACGAGGTCAGGTAAATTTCCTGTCCATGAGGGTGTTGATAATTCCGATTCATCTGACCATTATACTGACAAGTTCTAGTTGCAGAAAAAAAGAGGTGTGATTATCAGAATTTTTGTCAATTTTAAAGACATTTCCTTCACAAACCTGACAAGTTTTCTATAGCAATCTTTCATTGCTTGGGTTTCTCTCATTGGATACACAAGAGCAGCTATGATTCCAGAAACATTCAGATTCGACTTGGAAAATCCCCCTGACTTTATGTAAATATGTACCTAAAATATTATTGTCAACAATATGTAAGCCACTATGATCAAAATAAAAATTGTATTATTAAAAATTACTTATATCTTAAAATAGAGCTTCTACTTTACTATAAAAACTCTCCTAGAACAGCTACCAATTTGTTTATTGCTTCATGCTCTGTAGTTCTCATTGCTTTAGAAAGTAAATAAATCTAGCTGTTCCTTCTTGCCTCTGGTCATCACAAGCCGTGAAACATTATATTCCGGAACTTCTGGTTTGGTGTAGTGTGTCAGATTAGTCCTCAGTAGTGATACTTAATTGGAAATAGCAGGAAAGCAGTTGGAAAATGACTTTGTACTATAGAAACTCTTGCATAGGACAACATAGGTCAATAGTATCTTGGGGAAAATCCATGTCTCATAAAATCCTGACCCCTAAAATATTTTCAAGAAATATTTGCTACATAGATTAATTTATTATATAGAAATCTCACAATTCTCTTTACTCTCCCAATCCATGTACTCTGTCCAAATTATCCAAAATAAAAGCCAATTCTGGGGCCAGAGCACATGGCCTACACTGGACAGACCGGATTCGATCCCCAGCACTCCATATGGTCCCTGGAGCCTGCCAGGAGCTCTGAGCAAGAGTAACCCCTGAATGATACCAGGTGTGACCCCAAAACAACAACCCTCCAAAAAAACAAAATAAAAATAAAAACAAATAAATTAAAGCCATTTCTGCAGAAGTTCTAAATAAGACAGATTTCAAATTTATGCTGATCTTTAGGAAAATTTCTCCAAATTTTATTTCTAGAATTTCATACCCTTAATTTTATCAGAAAAAAATATAAATTGAATACACAAAATTCAACACACTGGCCTATGTGCACATTGACCTATGCAGTTAAAGAGTCTTCTAAAAAAAGTATACTTCTTGGAAAAACTCACACAACCATATGCACAAACACATAGAAACACGTGAGTTTTAACTGGAACTTCTAGAATGTGCAATAACTTGCCATTACACTGGAGAAATTTATTGTAAAGTCTGAACTCACTAACATAATTCTCTTTGTTCTTCTTTTTTCTCTATCATCTATTTTAAAGCATCAATAAATAAAACTAGACCCAGCGGGTGGTAAAGAAGACAAATAAAAGAGACCTGACTAATATTAAACATTTATTGCATGCCAGGATAACTCAAGGCATTTTACATGTATTTACTTCAATGCATACAAAGCCTTTACCGACTAGATATTATTATTATTATTAATATTATTTCATGTAACCATATTCAGATGAGATGAAACTTGCATGAACTCTAACAAGCGATAAACTGACTCATCTGGACAGGAATAAAATAGTTTTGTTTTTGAAGATGGCGTGTAGGAAGGATAGAATTTTTGCTGTATCTCCCTGTGATAGGAGCTCCTCACTGGGAGGAACATATGAAGTTCAGGGTTCACCACATACAAAGCAGATGCTTTACCCCTGTTCTGTGTCTCTAGCCCCAGAACTCATTTTTTTCCCTAGAAGTTTGAGGTTTTCACCACAACACTCTCAAAAGTGCAGAATTGTTCTTCCTCCCTAATCAGTATCCTTTAAGGATTATTGGTAGCTTGAAAGACCACTGGTAATAGTTGTTTAAAAAATTAACATCTTTCTCTAACATCCTCCCCTTTGATGGTGGTGTCCAATTTTGAACAAGTAGCTCCAGGAACTTAAGCAATAAAAGGACTGTGATATCCAGACTCCATGGACTGACTCAACATTTGTCTGGGTCAACATCCTTATTTAGTCCCTTCCTCTTCTCAGTTTCAGGTCCTTATTAGTGTCCTTTGTACAAGGAACAGGTGGCTGCCCATGCCTCCAGAAGATGACTGTCTACAGCATTTGTGGTGATTTGTATCACTATGTACCGTACATTTTTATGGCACCAACGATCAGCAGGCCCTTGAGTTTTGTACAGAGAGGTGATAGGCAATATCATGTTCTGGGTAGTTCCTTAAGCTTGCATGTTTTTTATTTGTGTGCTTAACATATGCCTTATATTTAAATAACTTTGTTACCTCTTAAGTGCATTTTATAATAGTTGACATTGTTTCTGTAACATAAAATTAATTTTAATGAGGTGTCAAGAGTAAGTTGTTCTATTTTTTTTTTATTACTCTACCTCTTGCAAGTGTTTTATGAGACTCAATTCATCTGTTTAGTTTGGGAGTCAATAAGGTGACACTTATTGTTATATGCATTTGATAACAAAAGACACTTTATTTTTTATTTTTATTTATTTATTTTTTTGTTTTTGGGTCTCACCCGGCAGTGCTCAGGGGTTACTCCTGGCTCCATGCTCAGAAATTGCTCCTGGCAGGCATGGGGGACCATATGGGGCACCGGGATTCGAATAGATGACCTTTTGCATGAAAGGCGAATGCCTTACCTCCATGCTGTCTCCCGGGTCCCTGAATCAGCTTTTTTAATTTTAAATTATTTTGATATTAATAATCCTGACTTTCAAAACATAAGAAAAAACAAGAGACATAGAATCTACTTAACAATTCATCATATTCTTTTTCTATTACGTTTGGATAAACTGTTGATTTCAGGGTTAACCTCCTGGGGATGAAAGATATAAATCACATTTATTCTATCATATTATATTTATGTATGAAAATTTAAAACTTAATATTATTCACTATAGACTATTTTTGCTTACATTTTCACTTTAACAAATTTCAGAACTATTACCCCAAGTCAAAAGAATATTATTAGAAAATATATTTATTTTCAATTTGATTTTTTTCAAAAATTTTTTGCACCTATATCTATAAATAGTAATTTTGAACTGAATATTTATGTTGTACATTTATACAAATATAGACTTCACAGAATAAAGTTTTTGAAACATTTTGAAAATCTGAACAGATTTTCACAAACAGAAAAAATATTTTATGCATGTATAACATGTTATATTTTACATATATTTGATTTCCCTAGTTCTCCCTAATTTGGTTATATATGCTGATCTAACATCTCATCTCATGATTTGACTCCTGTAGAGAGCTGGGGATATGTGCTCAGTTTCTCTCTGCTAAACAGTTACTTCAGTAATTTCATCAAACTAAATATTGTGGGTTCATGAAAACCATATGTCTTTCATCTGGCCTGCTAAATATTGAAAGTTAGATGATACTACTTGTATCAAATTAAGTCTCTTTGTAGTCCAGAAAATACCAGATAGATTTTTGTGAGTTCTCCGACATGGAATATACTTATTCTTCTGTAATATGCATGTTATAACTTTGCTTCATATTAAACTTATTAAACAAAGAACATATAATTGTTTTTTACCTCCTACTAAGAGTTCATCAACAATAGTTGTAGACTTGATATGTTATTCCACCACCTATCAACTATCAAGATATCAGTGCATTTAAGTATAGCATCAATTTACTACTTTGTCCTAAAAATTTTGTCTCCTTGGATTTCTTGTCTTGGTAAAAGGAATTCAGATAATATTTGTATTGGGAATATACTTTGACATGTCTACCAGTAGTTTCAAGGTTACTATAAAAACATGAGTATTTGGCTTTATACTAAGAAAGCAAGTGTTCTCATTCATTTTGTGCACATACAGTGTGTCCTGAACAACTATTATGATTAATTAACTTTTCCATGTTGATGTAGAAAGTTTTACTAGCTTTTAGAAAACTAGCTCAAACTAGCATGCAGTTTAATCACATACAGAGAATAATCAAGTGAAAATGGACAAGACCAAGCAATTAATACTCTTTAAGGGACAATAATACTTTTTCAAAAGGCATTTCAGCATAGTTAATAAACTGTCAATTATTTTATAAAGAAATATATTTCATATGAAAATTATTTTAATATTAAATTTAAATGTTTTATATTTTCACATATTACATATTGTAATATGAACTGTAAATAGCTGTCTTTAAACTCTTTATGGATGATCTAGTTTGGGGATTTTTTTTTAGCAGTACCAATATAGTAAATATTAAGCTAAATACAAGAGCTTGTCTTGTATTTCTACTATGCTTAAATGCACTGATATCTCAGTTGATAGTTGGAATAATATATCAAGTCTACAACTATTGTTGGTTCTTATTATATTATTAATTATATTGTTTATTGTCATATATGCTTTGTCTACTCAGTTTAATATGAAGCAAAGATATAGCATTCATATTACAGAAGAATAAGAATATTCCATGTAGGAGAACTCTTACCTATAATTACAAGTTTGCAATTTATAATTATCAAGTTTAAAAACCTGGATTTTTGCAGTGGTGGTTGAAAAGGAGATACTGGATTGTATTTCAGAATGACTAACCCTTCCATTTTTGGTTTGTTTTGTTTGTTTGTTTGTTTTTGTTTTGGGACCACACGTGGAGGTGCTCAGAGATTATTCCTGGCTCTGCACTCAGAAATTGCTCCTGGCAAGCTTAGAGGACAATATGGGATGCCAGGGATCGAACCTAGGTCTGTCCACATGCAAGGCAAATGCCCTACCACTGTTCTATCTCTCAAACCCCAACACTTCCATTTTTCAAGTATATGTTAATATTTTACATTTTCTTTTAGTTCTCATCACCATCTTATAAACTATTTAACAGAAAACAAAACAGTCTTCAGGAGACTAAGTCTCTTATTCATACAAATTAATACTTAGCCATTGGAATATTCAAACCCAACTCATTTAACTCCAGAGCTTGGTCTTTTCTACTGTTGAAAGCTTCTGCATTTTAGATTAATTTATTTATGCTATTGGTATTCTCAAAAACAATGAAAAAATAAAGTAGGTAAGAAGAGAATTGAGGGCTCTTCTCGCATTATGTTCTTTGAGATAAATGAGATAAATGCTTGGCATTTCTTTCTTTTTTCTTTTTTGGTTTTTGGGCCACACCAGGCCATGCTCAGGGGTTACTCCTGGCTGTCTGCTCAGAAATAGCTCCTGGCAGGCACAGGGGACCATATGGGACACCCGGATTCAAACCAACCACCTTTGGTCCTGGATCGGCTGCTTGCAAGGCAAATGCCACTGTGCTATCTCTACGGGCCCATGGAAGCTTTTCTTTACCAAGAAATGCCAGTCTTTGCTAATACAGTTGATTCTCCCCTTTGAGAGCCAACACTGAGATGGAAGATAACCTGAATAGAAGGAAAGTTTAATTTTCTTTACACAAGTTTCCTTTCAGTATTATTGAGCTATAAAATATGAAAAAGAGAAACTACAAGGAATTTTAAAATAGTAAAACATTAATATTCACCTACATGTACCTCAGTGGCACCCAAGGTAAATACATCTTATGAAATACAATTAATTCCAGCAAGAACAATAAAAATATGTCTGCTTTTAAGCTTAGAGAGTTTAAAATCTACCCATAGCTGGGAAGAATTATGTGCCCTCATAGGTTGAATGACAACAAGATATTACAGATATTAAAAAGGATCATCCACTTAGCCCCTGGTGAGCTTTCTGTAAAGTTTAGCCAAATTTCTCACTTTTAAATATTTTAAATAGTTTGGTAAAGTCTGAGAAACAATATTTCTAAATATTAATATCAGTCATAAATTTGCTAATTTGGTGGTTCATAATTTCTTTTTACCAGTAAGAGATTCTGTATTGCCTAAAAATGTCAGAATGGGCTAGAGTGTTGCACATTTTTTCCAAGACACTAGTGCTCTCTCTGGGATAGGAATAGGACCAACCAATTTCATTTTCACACAATACTCCTTTGAGCTACATAGCATTTTTGCGCTAAATGTTTAGGTGAGGAAACTAGACCCAAAGAAGATGAAGTGACTTTCCCACCACTATCCTGGAAGGGAAATGGAGCCATGAATTAAACTGGTGACTTAAGCACTTGGGCTATTCAATTAGGAGATCCAGGTTACTAATGAGAAAGCTAGTTTTTTAAAAGGATGCCTCTCCAAGCAATATATTATAAAAATCAATATAACCCTGGGAAGTAATTGTTTGGCATTCAGCTCTGAGGATCTTTGACAAACCTAAAGACCTATAGGATTGGAAACACTCACAGGACATCATTTCCTGCACAGAGTCAAGGGAGAGGTGCAAAATAATAATAATCCCAGGATGGAAAATTACTTTTGGACTTCATGAAAGGTTCACTTTGTGAGAAGAGATGACTGTTGTTCACTGTTCTGGCTTTTTAGTTCATGCCTAAGGTTTAAGTAATTCTTGACTTTGAATACTGGCAGAAGCAGAGCCAAGCAGCATATGCTCTTTAACCCCAGCATGAATGGTTCTCACACTCTGTGTTGCCATATGTAGACACACCTACATGAAGTTCGCTGCAGCATGTTCCTTCTAATATTGTTTCACAATTCCTTGGCCTGCCTTGCCCAGACTCTGGGCGGCGCTGTTTGTTTCTCAAGGTAAAATATTTTGCATCACAAGAAATCTTTTAAAGAGGTAAAACGACTTCATTTATAAGCTATTTACACTATTTTAATTGAGTTAGGCTTGTCTGATAGTCACCCTCTCTGGCCTGTTTTTTTTTTTCAAGTTCTGTTTTTCCGTACTCTTTCCTCAGTCCTCAGGAATTGCTCCTGGCTCAAGAAAGAGGTGGTCAGGGGCTGACCAGGATCAAACCCAGGTTAGTTATGGGCGAAGAAAGCATCTTATCTATTGTACTATCTCTCCAGGCCCCGCACAAAAGTGCCTGCAAAAAATAAAAAAATGGGAGAAGAAAAGTTATGATCAATCTTGGGTATTTTCTTATTGTTTCTGTTTCTGTTCAGGCTAATTTAAGGATTTCTTACTGGGGTTATTTTATTTTACTTTGTTTTAATATGTGGTTATTATTCTAAATTGATTGATTTCGTTCTCTGCCTTGTTCAAAGATTTTTTTCTTTTACTTAAAGAAATACTGTACAAAATATTTTAGTATTGTGCATTGGGACAAGATAAAATTTTGAAAGGGTGCCCAAAATCTTAGTCCTGGCTGTTAATCAATATGACTTTTGATTATTATAATTTTCACATTTTTAAAGGTTTTGAGCCATATCAGTGGTTCCTAAATATGACTGTCCATCACTAACAGCTAAGAGCACTTTAAAAAGAGATGTGTAGGGGCTAGAGCCATAGTATTGTAGGTAGGGTACCTGATTTGCAGTCTGACCAGGGTTCTATCCACACATCTCATTTGTCCCCCAGAGCCCCATAAGGAGTAATCCCTGAACACGGAGCCATGAGTATAACCCCTAAGTACAGCCAGTAGTGCTCTCCACCACAAAAATAGATACCAACCATAAAACATAGGGGAAAACTGTGGAATAATACAACCTTTATATATCTTGATATTGGTGATGGTTTCATCACTGTATATTTGACAAAATCAGATCAAATTATTATATAAAAATTGATTCTAGATTAATTTTAAAATATTCTAAATATTGACATACTGAAAAATGGTTATCTCTACCCCCAATCAACTGACCAATTTAACATCTTTGTGTTTCTTATATAGTGGAAACCTAATTAGACTCTGGTCTTAAAAACTAAACTTAAAAATGTGACTGCCGGGACCGGGCAGTGGCGCTGGAGGTAAGGGGTCTGCCTTGCCTGTGATAAGCTAGGACAGACCTCGGTTCGATCCCCCAGTTTCCCATATGGTCCCCCAAGCCAGGAGCAACTTCTGAGCGCATAGCCAGGAGTAACCCCTGAGCATCACTGGGTGTGGCCCAAAAACAAAACAAAAAAAAAATGTGACTGCCAAGGTGGCAGAGGTGAGAAGAAACGTGAGGAAATGGACGGAGTGAAGTTTACACTGGTGGAAGGATTAGTGCTGGAAAACTGTAAGTCTAAAACTCAACCATGGATCAGTTCGTGAGAGGAGGGCTGGAACTTCCAGCTCACTTCATGAAGCTCACCACAAAGAGTGGTGAGTGCAGTTATAGAAATAATTACACTGAGAACTACTATAACCATGAGAATGAATGAGGGAACTGGAAAGCCTGTCTAGAGTACAGGTGGGGGTGGGGTGGGATGGAGGGAGATTTGGGACATTGGTGGTGGGAATGTTGCACTGGTGAAGGGGGTGTTCTTTACATGACTGAAGCCCAATCACAATCACTTGTAATCAAGATGCTTAAAGATATTATAAAAAATAAAAGTTACTAAAAATTGAAAAGAAATATCCTTTGAACCTGGACAATATACATCTTAATGACAACAAAGCAGAAAATGTGGAAGTAATCAAAATTTGACCACATACTGGAAATCAGCTTAGAAAGTAGAGGATGATGAACCTAAAATTGTGACTTAATATTTTATTCTTAGCATTATAAAGAAAGAAACATGTTTTGGGGCTGACATGTAACGTTATCACGGGAGACCACATGAGTCCAGCCAAAAGAGTCTCACTAGAACTAAGTGGATTTTAACAGAGAAGGGAATACATCTTTACCTTACCAGAGTATTCAGAGGATTCCAGTCTAACATTTAAAACCCTCTTTGAGAAGCTCAGAATTAAGAGTATATGGGGCCAGAGAGATAGCACAGCAGTAAGGCATTTGCCTTGCAGGCTACCAACACAGGACAGATGGTGTTTCAAATCCTGGTATCCTATATGCTCCCCATGCTTGCTAGGGGCTATTCTGAGCATAGAGCCAGGAGTAACCCCTGAACATCACCAGGTATAACCCCAAAACAAAACAAAAACAAAAATGATAAACAATAAAATAAAAGATCTAAAAGTATTTATAGACAACATTTTAATATGATGACTCAAATAGAAAATGGCACATAAGAAATATTTAACTTTATCTGAAGCTAATAAATGTATGTGATAGTTATGTTTTGCAGTGTGTCTCATACAGCACATTTTTAGGAATATTATTTACCAACTACTGTTGTAAAACTGAAGGTTTAGGTGACTATATTTCTCTAGGGTAAAGCCACCATCTCTTTTTATAGTTTTTGGAGCCATGCAATGTTCCAACATGTTGCAACCACAACAATATCAGCTTGTTTGAGAATATACACACATGAAGACCAAGATGATTCTCTGGAAAAATAAAACAGAATGCAAGGTAACTGATTTCAGATGTGCCAACAGAAAACAGTCATGGACAAATCAGAATTAAGATAGAAGTAGGGGGCCCGGGAGATAGCATGGAGGTAAGGCGTTTACCTTTCATGCAAAAGGTCATCGGTTCGAATCCCGGTGCCCCATATGGTCCCCCGTGCCTGCCAGGAGCAATTTCTGAGCATGGAGCCAGGAGTTACCCCTGAGCGCTGCCGGGTGTGACCCAAAAACCAAAAAAAAAAAAAAAAAAAAAAAAAAAAAAAAAAAGATAGAAGTAGAAGCAATAGTTACAAATAACAAGTATCAAATAGTTACAGCATCGAATAACTACAAAATAACAGCACCAAAGATAGGAGCCAATACAAAACGTTTCTTGTTGCCAAGCACTGAGATTACCTTATTAAGTGAATAATATTACTATATATTTTATAATATGCAGAAGAAAAGACTTGGATATGATCACCATTTTAAAGTTAGAGAACTGTTCCCTGGCAGAACTAGAAGAGACCTGAGTAAGTTAAGTCTCAAGCTAGTTGACAAAAATCTCTACAAACATTATTCTGCCCTGTATGAAGTGAGTTTTGAAGAGGTGGGCAGGAGAAGCAGAGTCAAGGGATGTCAATGAGGCAAAGAGAAAGAATGGGCAATAGTCCGGTTCCTGAAACTCTCTAGGCTCTTTATTTCTAGGTTGCATGAGCTTGTAGTTTTTGGTGGTAAGTTTGTATCTAAAATAACCCTCTTAATTTATCTTTGCTTTTACATTTTGGGGATCTCAATCTCGGAAATTAAAGAATACTAAGCTATAAATAAATACTCAAAGGAAAATAGGAAGGTTGAGGGACTATTTCCTATAAGGTAGTTAGGACAGAGAGAATTATTCACTTGTCTCTGGTTAAGATACTATTGTTCAATCTTCTTGGGTTGAAAAAGATGAATATCTATAGTTCTATAAAGCTCTCTAAGAATTTACTATTGTCCAAGTAAACTTGGAATTCCTCAGCTATAAGTATACTTAACTGAATGACAGTCATTGAATTTATTCCTTTAAATATGTCTTTTTTAGCCTCTTTGCCCTAGTTTCTCCTATTAGATTACTTGTCCATTTTAAAAAGAAAAATGTGAAAAAAAAACTTCACCACACTAATCTTTACCTGGCACAAGCCATCATTTATCATAAATATTCTGTATAGTGCAATTTAAAATAAGAAATAGGTATTTGGCTTTTCTTTTCTTTTTATTATTTATTTTTTATTTTTTGTTTTTTAGGACCACACCCATTTGATGCTCAGGGGTTACTCCTGGCTAAGTGCTCAGAAATTGCCCCTTGCTTGGGGAGACCATATGGGACGCTGGGGGATTGAACCACGTTCCTTCCTTGGCTAGCACTTGCAAGGCAGACACCTTACCTCTAGTGCCACCTCACCAGCCCTTTCTTTTAATTTTTTTTGATAACCAGAAGCTTCTATTTATAGAAACTTCATATGAACAGACTTTAAGTCATATGAATTATTTTTTGTCTGTCTTCTTCAGCATGATGCCTATGTGATTACTAGCTGAATTCTAAAAATAAAACTTACTTTCTCTCTCAGATCTTCAAGAAAACTTTCCAAGTTGGGTCCCCAATATGCCAGCTCTACACAGGTTAATGGCTTAAAAAAAAGTAAAAGTGGAGTAGGAAACAGAATAATAGCATAGAGGGTAGGATGCTTGCCTTACAAGCAGCCAGCCCAGGTTTGAGCTCCAATAACACATATGGTTCCTTGAACTCCAGGAGTGATTCCTTAATACAGAGTAATGCTGTGTATGCCCCTTCCCCCCACAGATTAGCAACAGAAATATATCTCAGCAGGTATTTGATTCTTCTTTATTTTTGGCCATGCTTCTAAAGCCTTGGAATTTTCTAGGTGATGAGAACAGTGAATGTATCTTTTGTGATGATAATGAGGGACTTTTGGAAAGTACCTATGCACAATGGCAAGTTGCCAGTGGAAACTTGTGATTACAATATTGGCTCTTTCCATTCTACTTTCCCTTAGTTCATAGAAAAGGAAGAAGGCTGCCTCGAGGTTGAATCAATCATCAATCATTGTTGACCAATTATTTAACCTATCATACCTTCCCAAGGAGACTTAATAAAAATGGAAAATAACAGGGTTCAGAGGTTGAAGAACACATAGAGATGCGAGAGTGCAATCTCCATACTCTTTTCCATACCTTGCCTATATGCTTCTGCTCTTGAATTATATATATATATGTTTATATATTTATTATAAACAACTAGCTGTTTAGTAAGTAGAATGTTTCTTGGATTCTTTGAGTCGTTTGTTTATATTAGTTACACCACAAGAACGGATTGTTGGAATCTTGAGTAAAATGACAAGTTGGACCCGTGATTGTATCTGAACAGGGTGAGGGAGTCAGTCTTGTAGACTAAGCCCTTAACCTTTGGAATCTTATACTCTCCTCAGGTATATTGTGTCAGAGTTGAGTTCAGTTTTAAAATCCATACATCGTCATTGGACTAGGCTTCCACTCTCTTTAAGAGCAAATGTTGAACCCCCAAACAATGTGTTTGAGTCCTTGATGTACTGGTGAGAGGAAGCTGTTTTATTGTAGATAAAAGATTGAGCTGCCAGGTTCCTTCAGTTTCTTAGTTTTGCCAGAGAGGATCAACTGGATTATCTAGGAGCTCTCGAGCAGGTCTACTTGGAAAGAGTTTCATGCATTGAAAGGCTAGTCAGTCAGATACAGAAGTGCCCAAGAGTCCATGTGCTCAATCTAAACGGTAAGACAGCCACTCTACCAGTTTCAGAGTTGTGGACTCAGAAAGGTACGTTTTCCCTCTCTAAAGATACTCAAAACCTTTTCCCCTAATTATATTAATTTTTTTTATTTTTATAGTCACAGTGAAATTACAGTTATTCATGATTGAATTTCAGGTATACAATGATTGCTTCAACACCATTCCCTTCAAGTGTGTGGACTTCCCTCTACCACTGCCCTACCGATTGCCTTCATTTGCTTCACACCATTCTTCTTCTACAAGAGGTGACTTTCTAAATATATAATTTTTTGTAGCACCAAATGGGGAGAAGAGATGGACATAGCCATCCTCGAGGAAGAAATATAAAGGGCCAAAAGTTGTATGAAAAAAAATGCTCAGCGTCATTAGTAATCAGTGAGATATAAATCCAAGCAACAATGAGATATCATCTGACTCCACGGAGGCTGGCACACATTACAAAGAACAACCAGTGGTGGTGTAGATGTAGGAAGAAAGGGACCCTCCTTCTCTCCCCGTTAATGGAAACATTGACTAGCCCATCCTCTTTGGAAAACAATTTGGACAAAACTTTCCCTTATTTATACCTTGGCATTTTATTTGTTTTTGTTTTCTGATTAACCGAGTCACTGAAGTCTACCCTTTATGGGTGATGCAGCAGCTGCCAGGTTAGTAATGCTGCACCAGTGCTGTTGCTAGGAGGATATTCTCATACCCTCACATCCACAGGGATGCCATGTAGGTAGAAAAGACACAGGTTAACTCATCTGTCCTCCAAGTTAATCTTATTATATTAATGGATGCTCTTTCCCCTCATAGAGATTAAATTGGATGTTCTTGGCAGCTGGAGAGTGTCCTGGGATTGCACTCAGAGATGTATAAAATGATTGGAGAGTTCATTTATTGCCAGCAAGAGCTGTAGGGTTTCCTTGATTTTCCATTTCCTTGATTTTTTCCATTCAGTGAATGGTCCCATATTCAGAGGAATTTGCTCACCTTGAAAGATCAGCTGCATGAAAGCAACCTTAGATAGAAGGGACAGTAGATTCCTTTGACCTTTAGAACACACTTCACATTCTTTAGGTATCATGGCATTTCAAGAGAAGCATAAAAGAATGATACCCTGATTATTTTTATCTGTAATGGTTATCTACCTCATCAGTACATAACAGATCACCCTGTCTAAGAGTGCTAAAGAATAAAAGCTAGATTAGAGACATCTTTAACTATGTAGCTAGAGTAGTCCCCCAGTTAACAGCATTGTCTCCAAAATGTAGAGCATTTGTTCATTTTATTATTGTGTTATGTGGGTAATATTGGGGTGCTGGAGGCAGTTGAAGAAGGTAGTGGGACACTGCTCAG
>PVKC010009513.1:0-26756 GCA_004027635.1 Crocidura indochinensis
CTTGCAATAGGCTATAGATGCTAGCCATTTGGTGAAGTTTTTCATTTCTGTAGCTAAATGTAGTCTAAAAAGAAATCCCTGCTATAAAGGCCTTGTTTGTTCCAGTGTAATAATTACCAGTACTATTTTTTACTCTCAAAAATATTCTGGTTTGGATGATAAATTATAGAATTACTCTTGCAAAAGGTGTCATCACGTAGATATAAATTAAAACCCATGTATGCAAATATGGAACCATGTACCCAAGTTAAGTTGAGGTTCATATAAAATCCATGAATAAATATGAGACAAGTTTGATTACTATTTAATTCAAATTTAGTAATAAAACATAAAAGCTTCTACCAGCAACCCCCCAAATATAAGAACTATCAAAAACTTTCCAAAAGATTCTTCACTTCCTTGATTAGCTATCATGTAACAGTAGAATTATGCCAGTAACCAATAATATTAAAAATAGGAAAATTTAGAAACTGCATTTTCATTTTTATTTAAAGCTGAAATAATTTTATATAGTTTTATGTTTAGAATATTTCATCCTCTTATTAAAACGATTTTACAGTGCAACTTTTCACTAACACTTTCTTTAGAAAAGAGAATTGGTGACAGAATATTCCTAGAAAAACACTAAAGCAAAATAAGCTTCTTTCATTATTGTAAAAGTTTAGTAGGGAAAGAGGTGCTTATGAATAAATGAATGTATCTGACAACTGAGTTAATGAGCTCTTAGATCTTATTTTTGATCAATGAGTCACGTAGAAAGCTTTGTTTAGAACCTTGGCCAATCAATAAACTATTTTGTAAAACAAGAAACATAAATTTGAGGTCACTCGATTAATTTTAAATTTTAACATATTAGGTAAAGGAAAATCTGAAAAGATTTTATAATTTTTTAGCTCAAGCTTATTAAAAAGTGACTAGTGACTACAAAGTTTATGAAGTTTTAGAAATTCTGATCCTCTTCTTCCCTTTGTCCAAACTTATATTGTAGAGTCCGGAAGACCGGCTACCCCCAATTGCCCAGCGCAGAACAGTGAAAAAGGCACGTGCTCAGCAATTGAAAGCAAGTTCCATTTTATTCTGGCTGGTCAGAGGTTTGAAACGTGCTCAGAGCCGAAAGGAGTGAAAAACATACTTTTAATGAAAGCTTTGAAATATGATATAAATTAAACTCCAGCCAGAGAGGGACACCATTGTTTAAGGACCACATGTTCAGTTTTCCAACCCTGTTAGTGAAGAAGGAAGTTGTCACACGTTAGCCCCGCCCTCTACCTCACTGGTGATTCGTGTTACCTTGGTTACAATGGCGGAAGCCCCACCCTTAAGGAAGTCGTGTTTCCCCTTCCTTCCCCTCCCACTTCCTGGATTATAAAAGAGGGAACAGGAAGTTCCACGTGTTCCTTTGCCTCCTTCCGTATAGACAGCAGATGACCCTGGCCAGTGGGTCTGGTCAGTCAAAATGAATAAACTCACCTGACCATTTGTCTGGGTCTTGGTCTCTTTATTTATTTCCGCGTAGGGCAGCGGAAAACTGGGGTTTTTCGAACCCCTACAATATTTAATCTCTTTACCATTAACATTCTTAGGTTTCTATTTATCAAAAAAGTAAGTCTAAACGAAGTTTAAGAAGCAACAAACAAGATGAAACTACTAAAACCACTTTTCATTATTATGACCTACAATCCTTTAAAAATGACAAATTTTGTTATTTTCAAAAATAATCGCCAATTTTAACTTTTATAATAAAGAAATACTCTAGTAAAATATAACTGTATTAATATAACAATGTTTTTGAAAAAATTAAATTAAAATTTTTGTGAATTCTAAAAATACTACATTCAAAGAATCTCCTTTAGGCAACTACTAATATATCTGACTTTTAACTTTATTTTATTTTTTGTTTTTGACTTTTAACTTTAAATGAGAAATATTCTTCAATACATCCTGATGATGTATAACAAACATTATTGATAGGATCATAAATTTTCAATGTTGAATTTTATTTCAGAGTGTGATTGAACAAACGACTTGTTAGTGGTCCATTCATATTAAGCAAATTGTTTAACTTACAAAGAAATCTGAATGAATAATAATAATAATAATAAATCTGTTGATTTATTCATTCTTTCATTTGTTCACTCATCCATCATTTCAATTAGTCATGGCTGCAAGTCTTTTTTTTTTCCCTTGCCAGCATTTGAGCCTGTGGTCTCACATATGTAAGGCACATCTCTACAGTTGGCTCCTATGAGGCATTGTTCCATTGTGCTGCACATATAATTTAAGATATAGCAATATGCAGTAATTAAAATAAACTGGGAGTTAGCAAGATCAATAATGGTCAAGATTGAACCCTTGTGGTAATGGATAAAGAGGGTATGGGAATGACTGGAGTGTTAAGAAAAAAAATGATTTTCTTTGTGTTGGAAGTTTTTCATATTTGGGGGGATTGAAGTGTGGGAAAAGAGATATATAACAGTACTAGACCCTTGAACATGGGACGTTCCACTATATTGTATGCCATTTTCACTCCCCAGGATGCTTCAGAAAGAGTAATTTAAGCATCAGGCAAGGCAGGCAATGACAGACAGACTCTTGCTGCATTCCTAAGGCTTACTGTTCTAAAAGATGAGAGAGATAAATGCATACTGGGGGAGAAGAGGCCTTATCAACTAAAATGATAGCACCTGCAGAACTAGATAGAAAGAGGAAAGGATTAACTTGATCCAAAAGTCATTTCACCCAGTTACATTGATGGAAGTTCAACTGGTGGTGCAATCTATCCCTTATCATGGGGGATTTAGTGATGTTACTCTGGATTTAACAGATCTGCTTTTAAAAGCAAACTTGTTCTTTTAGATTATGCAATGATATCTCATGGTTTATAAGTCATTCCAAGCTTTCCTGGGAAATTAAGTTTCTCCTAGCTTATGTTCAAACCTCTTTTGTCAAGTCGCATTTCAAAAAGAAAGGGGAAATAAATGGTCAGTGTGAAAAATGAAATTCTGACATTTGCTAGCTGTGACATGAAACTTCTGTAAAACCAGCATCCTTTTTTTGAACAAAATGTGCTGAAATAATTTAAGAACTGTAAGCTGGGACCCTGCTGGTCAAACATATTCCCTTAATGTGTTTTTTTTTTCCAGTAAGAACAATGTAGAATTATTATAAAAATTTAACCCAAAGTTTCACAAACTCCATCAGATAGTATTGACCATCAAGCTTACAGTTTTATCATCTGCCATCTAACTTCAATCCAGAGACAAGCGCTTCCTGGTACCACTCCTTCGACTCCACCTTCACTTGCTTGTACTGCTTTCTGACTTCATCCAAACAACTTTGGGAATCTTTGCACCAAATACTAATTCTGGCCCTAGTGCTCAGTCTCCTTATACTTTACCAAATGAACCTTACTTTCTCAATTCTTGACCCAAATGTCATCTTCCTAAAAGAGACATAGATCATTAAGTCAAACACAGAAATTTAAAAATATAAAGTAATGGTTTTGGGGGTTGAAGGATAGTGGTGGTGATGGTGTAGAAATGGGGAGGTGTTGATCAAATGCTATTAACTTCCAACTCTAAGAGTAAGACTGGGTAAGAGAAATAGTACATGGATTAAGATACTTGCTTTGCATGTTATTGGATCAATTTTTTTGTTTGTTTGTTTACTTGTTCTTTGGGGGTCACACCCGACAACGCTCAGGGGTTTCTCCTAGTTCTAGATTCAGAAATCACTCCTGGCAGGCTCGGGGGATCATATGAGATGTCGGGATTCGAACCAATGACCTTCTGCATGAAAGGCAAATGCCTTACCTCCATACTATCTCTCCGGCCCCATTATTGGATCCATTTTGATCCCTCAGCACTGCATGGTCCTCTGAGCATCTCCAGAACTGATTCTTTTTTTTTTTTTGGTTTTTTTGTTTTGTTTTGTTTTGTTTTTTTTGGGGGGGTCACACCTGGCAGTGCTCAGGGGTTACTCCTGGCTCCATGCTCAGAAATTGCTCCTGGAAGGCACGGGGGGACCATATGGGGCACCGGGATTCGAACCAATGACCTTTTGCATGAAAGGCAAACGCCTTACCTCCATGCTATCTCCCGGGCCCCAAGAACTGATTCTTAATCAGAGAGCTGGAACAGGTGCCAAGAACAGAGCTAAGAGTGACCCAATCCCCGTCCAAAAGATAACATCTGGGGACCTTACCAACAACATGATATTATAGTTAATAAAATGTATCATACCTATAAATTGATGAGAGTAAAATGTACATGTTGTCACACACAGTTACACATAAAAATTAATTATGTGAGGCATTAATGATGTTTGTGGTGGGAGGCAAGGGAAGCCAGGGAGGTAGGAGTCTCAACAGGAAATGCTAATTTACTTTCTCCTTCTGACCTAAAGCACCTTATTCTCCTCAGTAAAGTGCTGAGGGGGTGGGTGATCACATGGAAAAATCCACCCAAAGCATCAGTAAAGCAAGGACTTGAGGGTCTCTTTGGTTCTATAAGAAACCAGGGCCTCAAGCAAGGTTGATGAATTGTTCTTTGCAGCATAAGGAAAGTCAGAGCTGGCCAATAACCTCCTTCCAGGTTGTCCAAGTTCATTCCTACCCTTGCAGAAAAGACTTTCAGGATAAGGCAAATAGTGAAGTACAAAAATTTTTATTTAAAATAAAAAAGAACTAGATAGAAAGAGGAAAGGAGAGATAGCATGGAGGTAAGGCATTTGCCTTGTGTGCAGACGGTCAGTGGTTCGAATCCCAGCACCTCATATGGTCTCCCAAGCCGGCCAGGAGCGATTTCTGAGCATAGAGCCAGGAGTAACCCCTGAGCGCTGCCGGGTGTGACCCAAAAATCAAATAAATAAATAAATAAACAAATAAACAAATAAATAAATGAGGAAAAGGGGACCCAAGCAATAGTAAAGAGAGTAGGGTACTTGTTTGCACTTGGCTGACTGGGGATTAAACTCTGTCTCTCTATGATTCCCTGAGCACCACCAGGAGTGATCCTTGAGTCCAGAGCTAGTAGTAGCAAACCTTGATCATTGCCAGGTATGGCCCAAAACAAAATAAAATAAAATAAAACAAAAATAACAAAAGGGAGATGAAGAATTACATTTTAAAAGGAAGCAGACTTTTTTTAAGAGGAGAAAGAAGAGAGCCCTGACTGACTATTGGAAATATTTGGATTTTCTCCAAATTTCTTCACCTATGCATAAGATATCAAATGCTGTCATAGATCTGTCACAGTGCTGTCTGAGGGAAGGACTCTGAGCTTCGAAAGGTCTTTCATAATCTAATTAGGCTTATTTGTTTCTGCTGAAGTTTTTGCCTCTTTTGAGGGTTCTAGTGTTCTCTGAGCTGGCACAGACCTCCTTTAGAGTCTTAGCAAACCCCAATTCCTGCATCTCTAAAGAGGGTCTAGTTACACTTTGGGACTGCACAGTAATTTCTATAGATTATATTTTGATTTTGTTACTTCCCCAAACTCATTTCTAGGGTTCATACCTATCTGTTTGTCTTAACAGTGTTAACTTTGGAGCAATAGCACAGTGGGTAGATCACTTGTTTTGCACACAGTGGACGTAAATTTGATTCTAGACATCCAATCCCAGTCAGGAGTGATTGGGCCATCACTTCCCAATCAGGAGTGATTCCTGAGGGAGCACAGAGCCAGGAGTAACCCCTGAGTACTGTTGGGTATTCCCCCTAAAAGATAAGTATTAACTCTGTCGTGCTAATCATTGTACAATGTGTATCTCAAACTATCATATACATCTTAAATATCCACAATGGATATTAATAAAACTAAAAAAGCATTCAAAAGTCCCATTCTAAATCACCTTTATTCTCCTTTTTTTCCTTTTTCTTTTCATTAAATGCCTTATTAGATCATTTTACTCTGGATAAGAAATTCTTCCCAAAGTTTTAATTTGCTCTTACCTTTACCTTTGATAGGCATTTTCTTCTTAAACTAAAATTTTGTTACCCAAAACAGTCTAATCACAGGGATTTACATTGATTTATAATGAGGTTAGGATCAGATAGAAAACAATTGAAATTCTAGCTCCCTGTTTTATTCATTCAGTAAGTATTTCCTCAGAATTACATTTTCTTTTTTAGAGAAGGAGAAAGCACTAATCATACTGTATCATATATCATTGTATCAACCATAACTCAGACATGGTATACTCAAAAATAATAATTACTCTTCTTATTAAATTCTTAGTTGTTAGTCACATTACAAAGTCAAGAGAGGTTTATTTACGTGATCAGAATTCTCATCATATGTTTTTAAGTTTTCTGAGCCTCAATTTATCCTTCTAAAGCTATTTAATATTTCTATAAATCTAGGAATAGACTGATACCTCCGGACTGCTACACTATTGAACTTCTAGAAATTTAAAGCAAGGACATTACGAATTTTTCTTTCAAGTTGAAATTAGGCATTTGAATCTAGGAGCATATTTGGGTAACAAAAGAAAGGGAAACAAACCCTGCTGCCAAAATAATTTTACTTTAAAATGGTCTTCACCCGCTTGTGCTTGTTTGCCAGCAGAGACTGAAAGTCATGTAGAGGCCACAGTTATTGAAGAGACCACCAGGGATGCTTCCAAGTTTAGAAAGTTAATCATTATAAGCTTAAAAATGCATCTGAATGAACTCTCCAATTGCTTTCAAAACTGTCCCAGACTGCCAGAGTTTCAGATTCAAAAGAGAAATGCAAAAAAAAAAAAAGTTTATTTTAAAGCAGGCACATTTCATTTTTTATTGCTTCACTAATACAAGCATTTTCTATGGAATTCTAGTTGAAATTCTGTGAGAAAAAATTTAATCTTTAAGTTAATGTTAGTAAAATCCCAATGGGAAGACTTGAAGTCTAATTTTGACTATGTAGAAAATCCTTCGCACATAACCATTCTAAAAAATCATTTAGTCTCTAGCTTGAATATTTTCACCAGTGAGCAATTCCTTGGAACATCTCTGTATTAATTTAGAAAGCCCATCTATCAGAAAGAACTTACATTGGATGTCAGTCAGACAGCATGTAAGTTTATTTATCTATTCCTTTATTTTACATAGATACAGCAGTTAGAAATTGGGATTTTTAAATTTGGAGGAGGAAGAGGAGGCAGATGAAGAAAAAGAAGAGATGCTACCTACAAAAAATCATAATGTACTAGGAAGAACAGATGAACTGTATTAGTAATAAAATATAATTGAAAAACCCTGGATATAATTTCAGGGACTGTGGAACTGACTTGAAGAAATAATAAGACATCAACTCCTTAGGATCTAGGAAGATCAGGGACATAGTAAGTGAAGTTTCTCACTCAGAATTCACTCTCAGCATCTTTCACAACTAAGAATGTGGTGGTTTCCAAGATTGAGAACACCATTCCAAGTCAAATTGAACTTATAATTTTACTCTTTGCATCATTTATTTCTCCACCCAGTTTTATCTCAAGTTGGGGGGGGGGGGTTAATGAGGATCTTTTGTCTTTGGTTTTGTATTCACTAACATTAGTGTAAAGTTAAGAAAGATGTCTCTATCTTTTGTTTACAACAATCTGTGACTTGAGATCATTGTGAATTTGTTTTTATTTATCAAAATTACAAAAATAAAAGCTTTCTTTGACAAGGCAGCTTTTGAATCTATCTGTATGTATAGAATATGCTGGTTCCCAGGGTCAAATCTTAGCACCCAGCTCTGAATTCAAATCCTTACTATCAGATGTTAGACCTTGACAAAAAGAAATATCATATTTTGCCTCATTGATAGGATAAAACTACTTCAATTAGAATATCATTTTGTATATAAAATTCAAAACTGTTAACGATAGTAGTTGATATATAGCACTATAAACAAATTAAAAAAAAAAACTTGGGTCCAAAGCTATGGCACAGGCAGTAGGGCATTTGCCTTACATGTGCTAACCTAGGAAGGACTGTAGTTTCCACTGTATTCCTATTGATCCCCGAGCCAGGGGCAATTTCTGAGTGTATAGCCAGGAGTAACAGGGTGTAGCCCAAAAACAAACAAACAACAACAAAAAATACTATTAGCTAGTGCTCTGACAATGTAAACTTTTAAATCAGATCACTGACATTCATATTATAATCATATCAGAGGGCTGTCTTTTTTGCCAGTTTATTTACATTTTCTGAGACATAGTTTTTCATTTCTCAAAGACATTTTTTCAAACATGATGACTTCTTGTGAAGATGAATTTATTTAAGATGCTTGTTACTCTGCTATAAATCTAATAGTTCTTCATACTAGTTTATAACTGATCATTCAGCAAATATTTAAATGCCTACTCTCTATAAGACAAGGTGAACAAAAACATAAACAAGAATGGAGCTCTCACTATAAAAGGGATTCAGATGTTCATTGGTGTAATTACTTGATTTATATTATTTACAAACAGAGATAATTACTGTGAAAGCAAGAAACCCCCTTAGAATAGAAGGACCATGAAAGAATGCCCCTTAGGATTCTACACTCCCCCCTTTCTTTCTTTTCTCATCTGGAAAAAAAAGTCAAGTGACTATGATAGGAAAGACATTTTAAAATGTCAGTGGCAGAGTTGGGAATAGAGCTCAAGTTTCTTCATTCCGAGCCCTTAGCACTTTTCATAATTCAGCTAAGTAGTTCTTAGACTTCTGTTCCTATCTGCAAAATGAAGTAGATGGGGGAGGGAGAAGATGATCTCTATAGCAACCTAGAGTCTATGAATCTTTGAACTTATCACTGTTACAAAGCTAAGTTTGTAAGGAAACCCCACGAGAGGACTTTACTTACTTTATCCCAAAGTATCTTTGGTCTGAATACACATATGCCACCATATGGGATACATTTACCACATTCATTAGGAGAAGAATAATTAGTCTCCCAACGTACAGAAAAGAAAATAGACCCCGAGGATAAATACTTTAGAAACTGAAATGAAAGACTTTTAAAATAAATCTGCCAAAGACAAATTGAGGAGAAATAAACTGGAGCTCATTTGATGAAAATCAAATGAAACGAACAATTAATTCACCTGTAAAGCTGCATAGGCACTTGTGTATTAGGGGGGAAGATTGCGTTTAATCTCATATGGGTGGGAAGGAAGAATACAATCATACATATTAACAGAAGTACCCAAGGAGGATTTCTTCTTTATTACAGAAAGGAAAAAAAAAACCCTGCAAATTTAAAGAACCTAGACCCCTGCAAATGGTGATTCATTCTTAACTCCAATGACTTTAATTTTGTCATTAAGCACCAGATGCATATAAAAAGCTACAGGGAACCTGCATATTTGGCTAGAGTTCTAGGGGACAGCAGAATAATGAGAGAAAAGTGCGAATGAATAGGAATGCAGAAAAAAAGGCATTGGAAGGAAAAAAGAGAGAGATGTGAGATATCAAACAACTGGTGGGTAGATTATTGCTTCATTAATTCAGTAAATTCCATTGGCTCTCTCTTCTAAAGAATTCCATCTTCTGTATACTTTTCAACATTTTTGTAAAACCTCTGGTTTAAACCACTGCTACTTTTGGTCTACCTCTGTCCTAACCTCTAGTTGTTTTATTTTTTTCTTACTTTTTCTATGCAACAAATTATAATTTCCACTTAGAAACTACACAGAAGCAAAAGTGATTATTATCTTTTTAAAATGTACCCACATTTAATGAACTAAGAAGACTCAGTTGGAAACTGCATGCTTTTGTATAGGTGAGGCTCAGGATTTGAATTCTACCACCTCCATAAATCATAATTATTTCTTACCAATTACTAAAACATTAAAACCTAAAGTCTCTTCAATGTTATCAAGACATCAATAACCTCTAAGCCATCTCCTGCATGAAGTCATCTTCCTCACCTCTCTCTGTTAACTCTGCCCTGCTTTCTTTTAATTAGCATATGGGCAATTAGTTCTGATTTCAAGAGTGTTTTATCTGTTTTTTTTTTCTCAAATATATCTGCCTTCAGATCCCCAGACAAACACATTCTATAAAATAGTACTTTTAAAATAATCACTCCATCTCTTTTTCTTCCATCACTGATATCATTTTCTCTATAGTCTGTATAATAATCTGAAGTTATTTATGCTCTTTTAGATTTTTTTCTTTTGATGTTTGGATTACACCCAGCAGTGCTCAATTCAGTAGTACTCTTGGTTTGTTCTGTGCTCAGAAATCATCCCTGGCAGGCTCAGGGGACCATATGGGATGCTGGGATTTGAACCACCATCCATCCTGTGTTGGGTGCATGCAAGGCAAACACCCCACTGCTGTGCTATTGCTCAGGCCCCTATTTATGCTTTTTTTTTTAACCTCTCAGTCCTAATAAAATGTGAATACCATAAAGGCTACAATGTTTTCCTTGGTTCATAAAAAAAAGTATCTAATATACTGCAGCAGATAGGTTAGAAAGGATATATATGTGTTTGAAAATTATTAAAGTAATTATCATCAATTTGACAAATACCAAGAACTTTATTATATAATATACCCCACAGCAAGTTTTAAGATACACTGATATGAATATAAAAACTTGCTTTCATTGAGCTTTTAATCTTGTTTTACTAGTTTTAATTAGCCCATGATATAACTATGCCAATACTTAAAATAAGAACTGCAAACAAAGCAGGAAAGGAAGCCTACTAGGTTTTTCTAGAAAAAAATAAAAAGATAGGTGAAAATTAAGTTATAAAGTAGAAATGAGACAGGCATTCCATACAGAGAAAACAACGTGTGAACAACGTATGCAATTTGACCAGGGTTTAGTGAGGGCATTTTACTTCATTTGGCTGGATCACAGGTGGCTTAGAGGTGTGATACAATACCTGGAATTCAAGGCTGGAAGCATTATGGGGCATATATGTGTTGGCTGTTTGCTGAGAGCTCAGCTGGTGCTGCTAGCTGGAGCATGTCCAGTGTGCATTCCCTATTCAGACACTCAGTTTCCTTCTAACATGAGGAATGAGTTTCAAGGGCACCTATCTTAAGAGACCAAGTGGTAGCCTATTTTATTTTGGAGGGATACATATAGCTTTGCTATATTTAATTTTTTAATTAGGTTTGTTCACAGATTTGGAAATTTGGCCCAATTTCAAGGAAATAATGTAAAAATTGTATGACTCAATTAGTATGTTAACATCACATAGTAAAAAATTATGTGGGGTGCAGCATATTGTAGCAGTCACTTTGGAAACATTATATTTTTGTGACAAGTAGAATGGAGAAATTGAAAACTTCATGTACTTAGAAGAAAGAAAAGAAAGACTAACACAAGAAAAATTATACCTAGAACAACTAATATTTACATGTGTTGTCGTAGTTCCTTAGTTTTTTATTAACATGTTCATGGTTTGATAAAACTTTCAGTATTCAAAACTTCTGATCATCTTGATAAACTTAAAACTACTACTTGATTACCTAAATTTTCTTCCAAATTTTTTTCTATGCAAGATATCAAATATAGGGGCCCGTGAGGTGGCGGTAGAGGTAAGTTGTCTGCCTTGCAAGCGCTAGCCAAGGAAGGTCCGGGTTGGATTCCCCAGCATCCCATATAGTCCCCCGCAAGCCAGGGGCAATTTCTGAGCACTTAGCCAGGAGTAACCCCTGAGCATCAAAAGGGTGTGGCCAAAAAAAACAAACAAAAAAACCCCAAAAAACAAGATATCAAATATAAACTTTATAGTGTAATAAAAATGTAAATTTGCAAATAAAGGAATTCTTAAGTGGAAAAACCATTGCAAGATAGAACAAGATTTTTTAATAAAATGAATTTGTTGTATAAGTGAAGCACTTTTCTAAGGTGTTTTGTGCTATCACACAAGTATCTATAAAGTGTTACATTTATATTTGAGCTTGCCTTATGGAATATATTGCTAAAAGGAGAAACTTAGTAGGAATAAAATTTTTGTTAGATTAGGTGTTGAAGAATGAAGTTGAAGGATCTGGGGATGCCTGAGAGGCAAAAGTACTTGCCTTTCAACTGTGAGGCTGAAAATTCACTAATTTGTGTGATCTCTTTGTGGGCAACACAACATGTGTGAGAACCAAAATGAAAACTTGCCACAACGAACAGCACCACAGCAAAACATAATGAGTACTATGAACAAGTATATTTTTAACACCCAGTTTAAATATCACAACAATAAAATGAAGATAAAAGACTAAAACTTACTGGCAATTCATTTTCATGAAGTGAAAATTCTCCCTACAGTGACTTACCACTAATTAAATGCATATTGAATGTACTGCAACAATGTTATGCATCAATCTAGTTAAAATAGTAATAGTCTCTAGTCTCACCTGATTGTTGGCAAGCTTTCTCTTTAAAGCCACAGAAAGAAAAGTGGTTAGCCTAAGTTTCTGTTGTCTCTGTTTTGCCAATGTGGTAGAAAAGAAGTCATCAAAAAGTAAATAAGCTGTAGAGTATGATTGTGTTCTACAAAATTTTAGTTGTGAAAGTATGATACTAACTGAATTTGGCCCTTGCATCTGTTTTACTCAGAGAGCAGTTAATCAAATTAGAATATATGCATAGTTTTTTTTTCATATAATTGCCTTCTTATGTTCATATTTAGGAAAAGATGTCTACTATATATCTGGCAAGCTAAGACTATTAATATATATTATGAATAGTTAATAAAAGTGACATTTTGACAGTTACAAAAGTGCATCAGAATTCTGACTAATTGAATATATAAATATTTCTAAAACCCAAGTGTATTACTCACAAGAATGGACCTAATAAATTTTATAAGATTATAGTTAATATAGGTACAGTATTTAATAGTGTTGTATTTGATTATTTGAGAGCTAATATTTTATTTTTGCACAGTAACCTGGGAAATTCAGGTCTCTGGAATAAATGAGAGCAAGAATGTGTACATGTCCATACATATATCTTCCCTTTACAGATAAGGAAGGAAGGAAAGAAGGAATGAAGGAAGTTACAAAGGAACAAAGGAGCAAGCTTTTATGCCAGAATTATTTTACCTATATAGACAGGAAAAGCTGCTTCACTACACAGCAGTAGTTAGAACTACCAGAGAGGTTTATGGTTCCTTTAAACATGCAGAAACTGTTCTTCCACAATTGTATTTCTAGGATGATGGCTACTTAAAATGAGGTGACTCACCTTCAGATATACCAGGTAATTACCTGGCTCCCCCTACAGTAGTAAGTTGTTAATTATAGAAGCTAATTAGTGACCTGTTTGAAGAAAATCTGATCTTATGGGTTTTCATTTATGGGTGCTTCTGCACTCCGTAGGCACTGTGGAAGAAAACCTTCTAGTAACTTGTGATTATTACCATTATTTCATTTTTATTGCTTTTACCATTCAAACGGAGATCACAAAAAGTCAACACTGTAGTTAATTTGCTTTAGCAAACTAGGAAATGCAAGATAGTATTATTTCCTTATGAGTTAGAAACTACTGAAGATCATAACTAGAGGTCCTAAAATTTTAGTGTGGCATCTAAATAATAAATCTGATTTTGCATACCTCGACTTTTCTATTTCCTGTGGGGGGAAAAAGTAACATATAAACTGATAGTGCATCCAAAGTTAAGGTGGACAGTGTACAATTTGTTGAAACCAGAAGATGCTTTATATATTATGTCAATTGCTTACTTTAAAATGCAATTGATGACTAATACCTTTTTTTGTTTTTGGTTTACTAGCAGAAGCATGAATCCTATTTTGAATAGTCAATGCATTCCTTGTCCATTCATTCTTTTGCATTTATTCAGAAATACCATTCTTAGAGCTAGAGCTATTCCACAGCGGGTAGGGCATTTGTCTTGCACACGGCTGACCCAAATTCTATGCCCAGAATCCCATATGGTCCCTAGGGCCTGCCAGGGGCAATTTCTGAGTGCAGAGCCAGAAGTAACCTCTGAGCGCTCCTAGGTGTGACCCAAAAATCAAAAAATATATATATTTGTACCAATAAGATGGCTACTTTTTCTTTCTTTCTTTTTTTTTTTTGGATTTTTGAGTCACACGCAGTGATGCTCAAGCTATTCGCTCAGATTCCTACCGGCTTGGGAAACCATATGGAACGCCTTGGAGTTCGAACTGCGCTTTGTCCTGGGTCAGCCCCATAGAAGGCCTACGCCTCATGTGGCCGCGTGGTCCCAAAATGGTTACTATTTTTTATATAAATATAGTACATAATTTCTCTTTCAACCTTTTCTACTGGCCCTTTCCCTATCTAATTGTGAACTTTTATTTACCAAATACTCGGGGCGTGGGGTTGCAGAGAGATATCACCTCGGTAAGATGTTTACCTTGCACACTGCTGACCCTGAACGAGCCTGGATTCAAGCCCTGACATCCCATATGGTCCCCGAGTCTGCCAGGAGCAATTTCTAAGTACAGAGCCAGGAGAAATTCCTGAGCCCTGCCGGATGTGGCTCCAAAACAAACAAATAAAAACCAAAATACAACAACTAAAATCAAATACTCACGGAAAGATATAGGGGGAGATAGATAGTAACTCATCATATTAGGGAAAAGGAGATTTGCAAATAAATCATAGCCAATAATAGCTTTGATAAGAATTAAGATGGGAAAATTCACTATTGGTATATACTATGAATAAATGTTGTTAAAACACAGACATATGCTTGTATTACAAAATAATACAAAAAATCAAGTTGGCTATTTTGTAAAGAGGGGATCCAAGCAAAACATCATATTCACAATCCTGCAGCTCTCACTACAGCTTTGAAAAGAAAAGAGTTTAGAAATAATTAAGTTAATAATAACACATGTCTGTATATGGTTCACTCTAAAAATAAAATTCAAAAGCAGAAACTATGTATAAGCAGTTTAATTGGGAACAAAAACAATTGGGAAATAGAAACAAGGGATACAATAGGAAAAGGAACCTGGGAAGAAAAATAATAAATAAAAACAATATCTATTATTTTGCATCTGTTAGTGCACTGGTGGCTGTAACAGATCTCATGAGGGCCTTTGAAGAACTCAAAGAAGTCCTAGTAGAATTAGAGGGTGAAGCTTCAGTTGTTATTTTTATTTTCTGGGTATTTGTTGTTATTGCTTTTGCTTGTTCATTTGTTTGTTTTGAAGACTGTTTGAAAGAGTGTTGGCCTCATCATTCTGAGGAAAGAAAGGCAGCCAGATGCATTAGAAATATGGGAGACTGGAAGATGAGAAGTTCTGCTAGAATCAGGGGAAGGAATGAAGCAGGGCAGGTGAGGATCTGATGGAGTTGTTCTAGAAAATATAGTCAGCTGCTGTTAGCCCTGCTCTAGGAATCCAATACTTTACTTCAACAAAGGAAATAATTCAAGAGTGTGTCAGAGATATACAGTACAGTAATTAGATTTTTAAATATAATTTTTATTTTAATCATAGTGGCTTACAATTAGTTTCTTACAGTGAAAGTATGCACTCACTAGAGTCCAGGCATATTTAAGAGAGAAGAAGCATTGTTTCGAAGTATGAGAGAATTTTATTTAAGAGAGTATATACACAAGGGTTAGCATGTAGACGAGCTCTAAAGAAATTAGCACTATTTCAAACTAACCTCTAAGTTATATAGGGATAGCAATATGGTACTTTAAAAGAGGCAAGATATGCATGTAATTTCAGAGATAAAGAAGGGTGGTAAGGTGGTGATTGCTCAGTGTCAATGATGCCTAGATTCTCATCCTATTTGGTCTGGGGTTGCCATGGCAATTGTAAACCGCCATGATACAGTTAGTGTGATGTTTATACTCTAAGTGCATTATAATGAGTGTATAATGAAATTGATGGTTATTTATCAGTCACCGGTTTCTTTCATTTGGTTCTAACTTCCTAGACTTTTTTTTTTTTTTGCACCTTTCGAGTTTGGCATATAACTCATTAGTTTTGAGCTGGCATTTACATACCAAACTTCTGAGCTTTGTGAGCTCTGCAGAAGCAAAGAGTGAAGGGCGGGGGTAACAGATGTTGACATAATAAAGGACAGAGTACAACAGTAAGACTTTGTAGAAGTATTGCAGATTTCTATCAAGAAGTAACTGGGTGTGGTAGTTGTTAAGCTCTGCAGTAACTGCACAGGGAATATTTTTCAACAAAAGCCAAAGTCAGTTTTTTTTTTAATCTCTTCCCTATCTAAATCAATTGTCCACTGCATTTACACTGGCCATTCTTTTCTCTCTGAACGAGGATCAACATTGATCCACACACCTGCAGACACAACTGTGTTCAGATCACTCGTCCACTCAGGCAGAGCAAGTCGATGGAGGAAAAAAATAGAGCCCACTGAGTTTGAGAAAAAGAATAGCACATTATCACGGAGATTCAGAAGAGCCTATCATTCAACTCAAACTACAATTAAGAAGAAAATTTTGAGAAATGTTAGACATTTTCGAAAGAATCCAAAATGCCTGTCTCTGTGAAATGTTTTTCTTTCTTCAGCACTTTGTCAGTGGGATAACAATGTGCCATTATGAGGAGAAAAGACAGCTGTAGGATGGTGAAAAGAAGATTGCAAAAGAACTAAAAATCAACAGACGCACTTATATATGCAAGCAGAAGTAAAGAAACTGGCAAGGCAGAGACTAGCTTATAGGTTTTTGTCCAATATAAGAAAGCAGAGTGGTCCCATTTGGTTTAACTGAGTAGCTTGGTTATTTGGGTGTCTGAGAACACTATCAGAATTAATTTATATGAAGAAAAATATTAGCATATCTAAATCTCCTCAAGTAATCTATGAATTTACAATAAACAGGAATGTCTTGTTTTAGTATAGTAAGGGGAACCTGTAATAACAGAAGGTAAACTAGGAAGATCTCCCCAAAAATAAAATATCTGAGAAGAATGCAAAAGAAGGTAGCCTGGAGTGATGTGTGTACAATCTCCACTGCTCTAGAGCAACTTGTAATTATATGTTCCATGTGGTAGTGGAAACTGAGGCAAAAAGGATTCTGCATCGCCAAGTAACAAACTGGAAGTGAAATACCTAAAATTTCTTAAATGCACTGTGCCAACACAAAAGAAGAATAAAAGTCCATTGTGTTTAGCCAGGAGGGTCCCCACCCATTTTCTCTCTCTCTGCTATAAAAGGACTCTTCCTTTTTCCTTATTTCTTTCTTTCATTTCTTCCTTTAGTTCTTTCCTATAACTGAGAAATTTCTTACCCTCCATAAAACTAAAAGTTGCTTTTTCCAATGATTTTCAATATTTTTCTTTTATAGACTGGCAGGCATTAATCCATGCTTTAAACCAATTTACAAATTCTTTCTCAGTTCAACTTTTACCCTCTTCAAGTACTTTTGTTATAGAGCACTTAAACTAAAGATGAAGAAAATCAGATTACATATATATTTATCAGAATATAAATATTCATCTAAGTTGTAGAGATCTATACTAATTATAACTATGATGAAAAGGGCTTCTAATTATCCCATCTTATATGGTAGTTTCAGATAATAAAAATTTGCCTACTCAGTTACATGTTATCAAAGAAGTATAACTAAAAATTATTAAATGATTATAAATAATTTATAAATAGTATTTATTTCAGGCTAACTTAAAACCAAAGCTAAATTGAAATAGATGTGGAGGAAAACATCTTTTCACACTGATTTGTAGTGAGTTAAGCAATTTGTAGTGGAATTAAGGTTCAAAATCATCACATAATAAAACTTTTAATCAAAGTAAATTAAGCCAAAGCTCCTTGAAAACAGGAAATAAGTTCATACCAGATTTCTCTTTTTTTTTTTAAATGATCAAATGGCTCAAAATGAAGCTACAGAAGTTTTGAATAATCCAAAGGACCTAACAACATAAAAAATATAAAGAAATAAGTGAATGTTAATTTACATTAATGCATATAACTAATACAAAGAGATGTTCTAATAAAAACAAAATTATGATAAGTTGCAATTTTTAATTACTTCATCTTGTTTAGTTAAGCAATTTTGAGAACATGGGAGCAAACAAAGACAAGGTAAGAATAACTTTTTGAGGAGTTTATATACATTTTTATTTTAAAATATTTGGAGCCTGAGCAGTAGCACAGCAGCCTTGTATGCTGTGCTGACCTAAGATGGAGCATGGTTCGATCCCCTGGCATCTTATATGGTTCCCCAAACCAGGAGCGATTACTGAACACAGAGCCAGGAGTAAACCCTGAGTATGGGTGTGGCCCCCAAATCAAAAAGTGAAATAAAATAAAATATTTCCAAGGTTACCTAAAGTCAGTGGATAAATTCCAAATTCCTAAATGGTTTTAAAGTCTCAGAAGGTGACTTGATTTATTTCTTTTTGTTTGTTTGTTTTTATTTGGGGGATATGGATAGCAGAGTTATGGGTTTACTCTAAACTCTGCTCTAAGGGATCACTTCTGGCAAATCCTAAGGGACCATATGGAGTAACAGGGATTGAACCTGATTTGGTCACATGCAAAAAATATCTTGCCTGCTGTACTATTTCTCATGCATTGTGCTAAAATAATCATCATTTAGAAAAAGGGTGATTGTACCACCTGCAGAGGAAAAGGTTCCTTTTAAAGAAAAAGACAAATGTAAATGTCAGGTTTTATATAAAGTCAATTTATGTCTGCTGTTATTAAGCTATGATGGTGGCACATGTACAGTTTACATCATTTTCTAATTGAATATCCTGTGGTCAGAAAGGTGAGTCTATTGTCATCTTTAATGTAACAGAAAACTTTCAGGACATGAATAAGAGTGTGTGAAGTAGGGTCTGTACAATTACATTTCAGGAGACTTGAGATTTAAAGATGGCATCCTTAAAAGAAACCAATAAGCATCTTGCTTGTGTGTGAAACTGGAAGAATGATGAATATTGAGTGAAGGCTCTGAAGTTTAAGATCTTCAATGTCCTCAACTATAGTGCTATTGGAGGACTTTGAACTACAGCAATAACAGAAAACAAATGGGGGTCAGAAAGCTCGAAGAGATGTCACTGTAAATTGGGATAGCACTCTCAAAAATAGTAGATATTAAGACTAAGCAATGACATTTGAAATCTAGGGCTAAAACTATGTCAAAGATGAAAGGACTGAGTCTGAGAGCAATGAGTTGGTACAAGGAGAAGATTGATAGTACAGGTGTTAAGGCTCCTGCCTTAAATGCAGATTACCCTGTTTTGGTCCCAATAGCTATTTCAAAGGGTACCACTAAGATAGTCTGAGTAATTCCTACACTGCAGGGCCCAAGTATTATACATCTTCTAACTCTCATATTAAACCTTGGACTTGTTTGCTGATTATATCTGGGATACTAATACCCTCAATATTTTGAACACTACTTCGAAAGTCCCTCTAAATAAACACATAAATAATAAACTAAAATGACGTTAGTAGAGATATCATGCTGATAGTATGTTAGCAAACAAGGTTTTCTTAGGACTTGTCAATAAGTTCATAACTCTTTTACCTTGAAAGACGAAATCATTTGCCTGGTACCTAATATCTTAAAGGAATTCTTGCTTTTATCAAGATATAAGTAAATAGCATCAATATTAACAGAGAGTAATTATTTATGTAATTAATTGATATCCCACTTAATAAATGATATATAACATATTGCCCAAATAATTGAAAACACATATAGTTAGTGTTGGTTATATCTTTAGTTCGTGTATTTACAAATAGGCATTGAGAAGCATTATAAGATTTTCCAGAGAATTTGGAAAGAATCATAGAAATTAATGAACACTTTTGTTTTGGGTTCATTATCAGTTGTGTCCAGGTTTTAATCTTGTCTCAGTGCTCAAGAATAACTCCTGGGATTGCTCAGAAACCCATATGTGGTTATCAGGGGAATGCAAGTCAAATGCCATCGTCTTGGTACTTACTTATGATACTACCAAGATTATCAAACTGAAACTATAGTGATGAATTTAATTAATGTTTTATTTTATTGAAATAATTGTTATTTACAAAGTCCTTCATTAGTTAGATTTCAGTCATACAGTGACAGTATATCAGGGCCATTCCCACCACCAGTGTTGACCTCCCTTCACCAATGTTTCCAGAGTGTGTATCCTTTATCCCCTGGCATGCCAGTATTACAGGACCATTTTAAGTTTAGTTTGTTATAGTTTGGGTCTCTTGATTCTCTCGTTGTTGTTTTACCTTCACCAATGTACCTGAGACTACTTGGCCCCATGCTCCATTCTTTGCATTTGCTTGTATATTTCACCTAGTCCAAGACATCTTCCACCTTATCTTCCATGAACCATCCTCCACAAAACAATCTAGGTGGTGTTTTAAAATTTCATTTCATGTTACTCTTCCTTTTAAAACTTTTAATGTTTTCTGTTACCATTTTATAGAAATTAAACTCATCATGACCTTCAAGTCTATGTATGACTTAGTTTCTATGAGTGAGTTCTCGAAAATTTAAAAAATATTCTTTTTGTATTTTGCTTTGGTTCTCATCCAGTGCTCAGGGCTTAATACTGGTTCTGTGCTCAGAAATAGCAGGCTTAGGGAATCAAATGAGATGCCAGAGATCAAACCTTGGTCAATCATGTGCAAGGCAAATGCCCTACCAGCTGTGCTATTGCTCTAGCCCCCAAAATTAAAAAATTCTAACCTGCAATACTGAGTATCTTGTAAGCACATTAATAGTTTCCTGAGCTTCAAAAACCTTTGAAATATCTGCGCATTTTCAATTGTTGTTACCTCTTCATAGAAAGCACACCCAATGCTTTTCGAAACTACTGGTTCTTTCTTACTTATGTGAGTTTAAATATCACATCTTAAGGGATACTTTCCCACATTGCAAATAGTATTTAATTCATTATTCTGTTTACAGAATGCAATAAATATTTTATATGCAATAGAAAGGCTACTTTCCTTATTTATATGTTTACTTACTTACAGACTCTCTTCCCTATTTACATCCAGAGAGGCTATCACCCACATCTTATGTGTTAACTATCTCAGTGTTTATATTGTGCCAACTCAATATTTTCAGTAGTGCCTGGTATAAAGCTAGCACTCAATATTTATTGAATGAGTGAATGGATGTATAAATTATTCAATAGTAATTGATCCTGGGCCGTGGATCTAGTATCATCAGGCATGTGACATTTCTTAATAACCTAAAACTTAAATCATTAAAGGGTTAGTAGCCAAGGGAGAAGCAGTTTGAATAGGTGTTTCCAAATCTGTAGAACTTAGTATTTCCTACCTTTTATGTAAGTTCTATTTCTTTTTTTAAAATAAGTTCTTATCTTATTCTTTTATTTTTTACCATCCACCTTATTTGTATCCTATGTACTTTTAAAAGCTCTTCTTCAGGAGTACCCAAATCCTCACTAATTACTTCTTTTCTTGGTGTTTTGTTTATTGGGCCACACCTGGTGGTGCTTCAGGGCTCTGAGCTAAGGAATCACTTCTTTGTTTGTTTGTTTGTTTTTGTTTTTGGGCCACATCTGCGACGCTCAGGGGTTACTCCTGGCTCTCTGCTCAGAAATCCCTCCTGGTAGGCACTGGGGACCATATGGGATGTCAGGATTCGAAACACCATCTCAGCACTTGCAAGGCAAATGCGCTACCTCTGTGCTATCACTCCGGCCCTAGGAATAACTTCTAATAGGATCAAATCCAGTTCAGCTGAGTACAATGCAAGCACCCTACACATTGTACTAGGGCTCCAATACCTAACTATGGGCATTTTAATGACTTTGGCAGCACTGCAAGATAAAGTGAATGTGAAATAAGTTGTCTACATTACATGTTACTTTAACATAAACACTATCTATTGTAGCTTACTGACCTTTTTTCTGTTTGTTCATTTGTTTTTAGATTTTTTTTTTTGTCATTAAGTTCTTAAAAGATCTACACTGTTTCTGGGAAAGTACAACATAAATCAACATAAATCACAGGGGAGGGGTAGAAGGAAGGACAAGGAAGGGAAAAGGAGAACAGAAGGGACAAGAGAGAATGTAGGAAGGCACTGGAAGAAAGGAGATATGCAAAAGAGAAGTAAGGAGATGACAGAGAACAGGGGAAGGGAAGGGGAAGGGAGCGGAAGAAAGGGAAGGGAAGGGGAGAGAAGATAAGGAAAGGGGAAGGGAAGGGAGAGAATAGAAGAAAGGGGGAAAGGAGGGGAGAGAAGGGAAGGAAAGAGGAAGAGAGGGAAGGAGAGAAAATGGGAGATAAGGGGAGGGGAGAGTAGGGAAGGGAGAGAAGGAGGAAAGAGGGAAGAGAACTGGAAGGGAGAGAAGAGGGAAGAGATAGGGAGGGGAGGGAAGAGGGAAAGAAAGTGAGAAGGGAAGGGGAGAGAGAAGGGAAGGAAAAAGAGAAGGGAAGAGGAAAGGAAAGGGAAAAAAGAGGAGAGGGAAGGAAGGGAAGGGAAGAGAGAAGAAAGGGAAGAGAAAGAAAAGAGGGAAAGGCAGAAGCAAGGGAAGGGGGAAATGAAAGAAAAAATATGAGGAGGTGAGGTAAATGAATAGCATCACCAAATGAAATCACCCTTTCTTTTATTGGTTAGCCATTTCCACTTTAATGTCTAAGAAAATCATCTCATCGAAGAATACTTAACAAAATGACAAATATGTAGCTATATTTTTATTGCCACCGATGAGAGTGATCAAAACCTGGTGAAATTTTTTAATTGATGTCTGCACATAGTAATTAATGAAGGTATGGTATGGCATGGTCTAAAGAGAATATTGATCATCACCAACTTTTAGTAAATGTTTGAAAATCGTGACTGACTATTTAATTGTCAAGCACTACTATTAGCACTATTTAGAATGTGCATTAAATAGATTTTTCAAGAAATTCCAAACCTGCAAAAATGACAGATTTTCACAAGTAATAATCATCATTTTAACAATTAAACTGGTTTGGTTCAGCAAAGGTAATGAAGTGCTTTATGAATGGGTCTTTCAAATGAACCAGTGACAAAAGTATAAATTTTGTTTGTGTCAATTTACTGCCTCAATTTTTCTGGTTCTTGTACTTGTTCTGGCTACACTTTACTAGTGAATATCAGTGAAACCTCTTGTTATGCAAAAATAACTTTTGAGAAAACACTTGGCAACAAAGTATGGCTAACAAGTAAATCAATAGGAACACAGGTGGGGCTTTGATTCCCTCTTTCTAATTTCCTAAGGAGTAAGTGTCCAGAGGTAGATTCATTTCTGAAAGCCAGTGAGTTAGTCAATATTCTCCTGTTGTCATGAATACTGTCTAAAAGCATCAGAATGTAGGCTTCAGAGAGTTTCCATATTGGTAAATACATGACAATCTGGGAGATGGGTATACCAAGAGAGGACATCTTTCCCTCATGCTCTCTTCCATTATTTGATTGTTGATTTCTAACCCTGAATAACTTTCTAAATAAATTGGTAATCTGAGAAGTGAATGGATATCAGTGCTCTGGCATTTAAATGGAATATTTTGAGGAACCTTTAATGTATAGCTAGTTGTCAGAGGCACAGTTAAGCTATGCAAAGGAATGGGAGCAACAAAATTTTCTGGGTAATTCTACCTTGCCTTATTCTCCCACAAAAACCATAGCAATAAGGAGAGTAGTTCTCATCTTGTCCTTCCACCTCAAAGCCTAACCATTACTTCATTAGAATGGGGCAGGCTAGTGAGATGAATACATCTGCATCTTCCAACCTGGCAGCTGAAACTGCAACCAGCCAATGAAACCTTTTTGACTGATCAGTTTGACTCTTGGTTGATTGTCCCTTGAGAAGCACTAAACATGGACCTTGGCAGTTATAACTGTAATCTGGAATTGCTGTGAGAACGTGAATTCTAAGGAAGAAGTCATGGGAACCCCTGAGCTATAGCCAGTTGGCCAAAAGCACAGGCTTACTAGCTACATCTCAAGAGGAGGACAATCTTTTTCATGAATTCAGTACTGAATCGGTGGTCCCTCTTCTCTACAGACAGAGGTCAGAGCTGAGTTGAGTTCTGGGATTTCCCACTGATGTCTAATATTTGCTGTAGGATTAGGAAAACCTTAATCCATACACCTATTGTCATTAAGTCCAGAAACCCTACACAGATTTCTTCATGTCTTCTATCCATGGTGTGTTGTACTGACCTGCAGGAATATTACCAAGTAAGGCACAGACCAGGAAACTAAAATATATCAGATATTGTCCAGGGTCATATGTATAAACCTGATTTGGGGCATGATTTATGCATGGAATTATGCAAAGAACAAAAATGCTTCAGCAGATCAAAAATCACTCCATTTTTGATGAAAAATAAGATTTCAGAGAAGAATAGACACGTTGGTATGTGTTGTTGTTGTTGTTGTTGTTATTATTCTTGTTGTTTTAAATAGACTCATAGTAGCTCTCAAGGTGGATAAGGATGGAAGGAGTGAGGAAGGAGGGGTGCCAAGTAGTCTATGGATATTCAGAAAATATAAATTTTATCATAATTAACATGTTTTTTCCATCTAATCCAAATCCTTGCAACAAGTATTTCAGTTTTTATCACCTCTAAATTTGTAGATTTACTTAGTTTCCTTTTAGAGAGACCCTCAAACTAACTTCTAAAGTTTTTATTTTGATCCCATTCATATTGCAAAATTGTAGTAGCTTCATTTCCTAGCTTTGGTTTTCTAAAGCAGTCTCTGACAGCTCTTAGTAGTATACTTTTATTCCTTCTTTAATAGTTAATTTTGTCTGTTTGACTAGAGGTCTATGTATGTAATATGATTTATATTCCCAAAGAGTGAAACACGCCACTAATGTCAATATGTGTCTTCTTGATAACTTTACTTTGAGATTCCTTATAGGTCATTTCTATGTAGGCTCTCAAATACTACTCATTTCCCTTGGAAATAGATGGCTTCTTAATAGGCTTCTCAAATGTTCTGTAGTAGTTTGGTGGCAAAGGTCAGAAAGCCAGTACACAAAGCACAAGTCAGAGTGAATTAATTCACGAAACTTTTGCATCCAGAGACAAACGAACTGAGCTATGATTAAAGCCTGAGATACAGGTGATTTGTCAAGGCTGCATTTCTCTTCCCAACTATCACCTTCACTATCTTCTCTATGAACTCCTCCCTAAAAAGAAATATTCCTAAGAAGAGGAAAAAAAGATGATTGTTGACATTTTTAAGTCAAGAAATCTTCACCAACCTGTAGCTCAGAATAGAAGATGTGATTATACAATATCGAAAAGCCTCCCATACTAATTTAGCCTTCTAGCAGTCTTTGATTTAAGCAGGACCTGGGAGCAAAGATCAAACATTGTACTAGAAGGTTCAGTTAGTATGTTTATCAAGGAAGAGGCTGATTACTGGACAGCTGATTTAATCAGAATCAGAGATTTGTGGAAGGAAGATGTATAGGGAGATCATGTAATTCCATCTCATCTAACTCAACTGGCTTCTTAATAAATAAAATCCTGCTAGTAAATGCTGAAGAATGAACAAAATAGTCTACTTCAAAGAAGACAATAATGTCTAAATTGCCTGTTTAGTTTTATTTCCTTAAAAACGCTTCTAAATGGAACAAATTTGAAGCTTTGTTTGCATTTGTTAACAGACTAATAAATCTAAGGTTTGACGACTACTTCACTTTATTTCCTTCGTGGTATGATGCAATGGAGGCAAGGCCTTTGTCAACCAGCAATTTTCACACCTAAAGTCCTTAACCCTACTAGCTGATAATTAATTTCACAGTTATAGCAGAGCGCTATCAGCTTCCCATGAAAAAACTGACTAAACTAGTATGAAGTGGGCATGAGGTAAGGCAATAGTAATCATTATTTCACAGGTGTTTGTATTTTTCCCATTTTCTTGAGCCTTGTGAATGTATTTACATGACAATTTGAAAATGATGTTTGGGCCATTATGACTCCTAGACTGCTAAATACAGGAGGGGCCTGGGGACTTGCAGAGCTGGTAATGGGAAACCCGGCTGAGCTAACATTTTGACACTGGCTCCTTCTCAGGAGAGGCAAGCAGAGAAGAGGAATTGAAAAAGAAGCTGTCACTAGGAAACAAAAAAGAGAAGGGAGGTGGTGGAAGAAACCTGCAGAGTTCATAAAGATGAGAAAGAAAAAAGTAAAGGAGTTAATTAACAAAAAGGTGACATCCAAACACTTGCAAACACAAGTGGAAAGAACTTTATCAAGGAGTAGGGAAGATTAAATAAGCAGGCAAAGTCAGAAACCACATTCTAACACTGCCCCAAATAAGGCAATCTCATAAATAGTAATGAGATCAAGGAAAATATTCTCAGCACACATTATAGATCCAAACTTTAGCAGGAAAAAAATGACCTAATTGATAATGGTCAAGTTGGCACTCAAATAGTATTCCCTTCTAGTAAGAAGAGAATCAAACCTTTTCAAATACTGTCCCCTATACCAAAATTTTGCCTTTAACACTAATCTGCTTTAAAGATTTAAGATTTGAGATTTAAGATTTGAGATTCCAGACAGAGATCCCACTCCTATCATGTAAATGTGTGTCTTCAGGAAGGTATCATTTCTTGAGCAGGAATTCAGCATTGGTTCCTTCTCATCAGATCCTTGGGATGTACTTACAAGGCTGACACACTTATCTCCCTTCTAGAGAAAACCAGAGGTCCTTGGAAGTTAATTAGCTTGTCTTTTGCCCTGCAGATTAAGAATGAAGAAATAAACTTGAAAGATAAGGAAGGTATCCTTTGATTCTGTCACTTTAAAGCATCCAATGAAGTGCAGCTCTTTTTTGGTGGAAGAGACCGCCAACCACCTACTTCAGCCATGTGGGATGACAGA
>PVKC010009514.1:0-26735 GCA_004027635.1 Crocidura indochinensis
AAGAATGGGAGTGGGATCTTGTCAAATGCCTTTTATGCATTTATTGATATGATCATATAATTTTTCTTTATTTATTATGGTATTTTATGCTAAATTCTTGCATATAGTAAACCATCTTTTCATCATTAGAATAAATCCTACTTGGTCATAGTGTATGATACTTTTGATGAATTTTTGGCTTCTATCTGCTAGTATTTTGCTGATAATATGTGCTGCCTATTCGTTGAGGATATTGGTCAATAATCTTTTTTTTTTTTGATGGTCTCTCTGCTTTGGTACCAATGTAACTATAGCTACAAAAGAAATGTTTGGGAATATTTGTTTTGTTTTGTTTTGTTTTTCAAATTTCTGGAAGTGACTGAAAAGAATTGGCAGTTGGACCATTTAAGATGTTGAAATAATTCAACAGTGAATGCATCTGGGCTGGTCTTTTATTTGGGGGAAGATTTTTGATTACCATTTCAATTTCCTCTATACATCTGTTCAACTATTCCAAATCATATAGGTTCAATATAAGAAGATTAAAGAAGTTGAAGAATTTACCATTTGTTCTCTCATTGTGTGGCATCAAGATTCTAAATATAATTCGATTATCTTTTGGCCTAATAGAGTAACAGCATTTTTTTTCATTTTTGATTCAATTTATTATGGCTTTCTCCTTTTCATTGTGACCCTGTAATGGTTTATTGATCTTATTTTTTTTCAAAAGAAAAAACAACTATTACTTTCATTTATCTTTTAAATTTTTTTCATTTCCAGTTCATAAATTTCAACTCTAAGTTATATTATTTCCTTCCTCCTGACTGCTTTTTGCTCATTTTGTTGGTCATTTTCCAATTTCTTAAGCTGTGCAGTAAATTGTTTATGTGGGTCTTTTCTTCCTTCCTAACAAATGCTTACAAATCTATACATTTCGCCACAATACCATTTCTGCTGTTTCCTACAAATTTTGATAGTTTTTGCCCTCATTCTTATTTGTTTCCAGAATATTTTGATTTCTTCTTTGATTTTTATCTGGTCAATTTTTATTGTTCTGTAATGAACTATTTAATTTCCAGGTGCTTAGAATAATTTCTCCATGTCTGTAATTCACTTTTACTAAAAAATTAAAAATATTAAAATGCATCATGCTTTGAGAAGATACTTGATAAAATTTATATCCTCTTGATTTTAAGGAAGTATATTTGTTACCCTATGGTTGTGATCTATCTTGGGCAATGTTCCATGTGCATTAAAGAAGAATGTGTATCTGACGTTTATGGACAATGAAATCCCTTTAAAAATCTATGAAACTAATCATTTTATAAAAAAGAAAATGAGAAAATTAATTAAGACACTCTATTGATCTGTAGAACTTTAAAAAATCTTTGAAAATCATCTCTTCCTTCAAAGCAACTATTTCTTTGTTAAATTTTTACCTGACTGATATATCAATTGGTAATTTAATGGTGTTAAAATCTCCAACTACCATTTTGTTCCTATTGCTGTCTTTCTTCAAGTCAACTAGCAGTTGATTTTAGTATTTTGCTAGTGACTTACTAGTTTACATATGTTTACAAATATAATTTTTTGATGTATGTATCCTTTGATTATTAAGAAATGAATATCTATGATGCATAAAATATTAGATGAGTATTTGTGTTACACAGTAAAAAAGAAAGGTGAGTGTTTAACTAGATATTCTGGTTTCATAATTTAGGCACTATGTTGCTCTCCTTTGAACCTCTTGAACATTCATGATGAAATTTTCATGTTCTTCTACAATATTTATTTAGGTATTTGAGAAAAAAATTACTTTTTACAGAAAGACTGTTCAGACTCTTCTTATCTGATTTGATTTGGAAAGAATATATTTTTCTAAGTAAAATGGACTTTCATTTATTTATTTATTTTCTTCTGGTATAATCCTCAGGAATTAAACAGACACAAGGATGAGGATTTTATTATAATTGCTATAACATGCTGTCAACTTTCACTAACTGTACAGCAAAAGTCACTCTTTTGCTTTTATAGATAAGTCAAAGCAGTAGAGTAATAGCTAATGAGTCACATGTAACTGAAATAGACTTCAGCATCTTCATGATTTTAAAAGTGTAAAGCCATAGGTTTCCAAATCGCTCTGAAGTTTCTAGGAAGTCTAATTAAGATTCATTCAAAATCATTTTATTGCTGTAAAATGTGCCCATGAAATAACATACAAAATAGCTAAAGTATAAGCAAATATCTCTTAAGAGTCTGAGCTCTTGAAAAACCACACAGTTAAGAAATGAGAAATAAAGTTCTGGGATCCCAGTAGAAAAATGAGAAAAAGGAATGTAGCTCAGTTCAGGCATTGCTTTTATTCCTTTGGTGTCTATAGATTTGCTTTTCTCATTAGAAAAATAATTGTTTTTCTTTTTGGCAATTATGGCCCAGATTTTTTATTTTATTATATTTCCGCAGGTTAGTTGGGCAATTATAACATGTATGCTTTAAGGTTGTGCTTCTCTTCATTCTGTTAAGTCACACAGTCATCTATAATTAATTCCTAGAATTTTTGGATAGGATATGACTCCTATGTGTTTCTTTTATGTGGATTCATTTTGTGCATCACATTTTAAAACTGTAATATACAGAAACTATTTAATGTATTTTGAATTTTAAAGCATTCATACAGAAAATATAGAGAAAAATTATCTACATCTTAGAAAAATATTTTCTTCTACAAAGAAACTATAGTGTCTCTGGGTCTTTCATGCCATCCCTAGACATAGGAGTACCCCATATTATATATTTATAGAATAATAAATTAGGAGGAAATGAATGTAATTAATTAATTTGAATTTTATATAATCATGAGGTGTTTATATACAAAGGGGTAAAATAAAGGGAAAGCTGAAAGAAAAATTAGTTATAAAAGACTGGAGAGATAGTACAGTGGGTTGTCACTTGCCTTGCATACAACCAACTTGAGTTCAATTGTAGGTACACCATATAGTCCAGTGAGCAATACTAAACAAAAAATAACGAAGTTACACCCCAAGAGCCTTAAATCTCAAATCTAGTAAAAAAAAGATTTTTACCCTATATGTGGAGCTAGTAATATAACCTTAGTCAGACATGTGCAAAACAAGCATCCTACCCTCTGTACTCTTGCTCTGATCCAGCATACTTGAAAGTTTAAAACTCTTTAATTGTAAGTTATGAAAATGACACAAAGGAGAACACCTTAATAAATCTGGAAAATAATTGCTTGAAAAGTATTAAAAATGAAGATATATGAGGCAACTAAATTGAAAACCCTGTAATCCCATGTTTTTAGAATGCATATTTCTTCTTTAACTCTAAATTCATGTATTAGTATGATTTGCAAATTATGACAGAAGCATTATCTGATTAGATATACTAGATCTTTTAAAAAAATTGCCTTTGGTGAAAAGGACTTTAAACTATATCTACTATAATAGTCATGGTAGTCCTTTCTCTGCCTTACCTGCATTCTCCATAATAACTGAATGCTGAAAGTAGGTAAAGTGATATGCATGACACCCTTTCAGGAAGAATATTGCAAACAATGGCGAAAAGGGGGAAAAAGAGGAAGAGTGAAAATGTGTGTGAGAGAGTGAGAGACAAAATAAGAGATAGAGGGAGAAAATACCTATCATGAAGACAGGGAGGGAGGATAGCAGGGTTGCAGTATGGGAGTAAAACGGAGGACAGTGTCGGGAAATGTGCACTGGTTAATGAATGTTGGACATTGTATGCCTAAAACTCAATCATGAAAATCTTCGTAATTGTATTTCATGATGATTATTAAAGGATTCATTAAAAATTTCTAGGCAAAAATAAAGTACTTCTAATAGAGCTAATCCAGATTTTTTGCTCATTATATATTACCTGAAAATAGTGATATGTAATAACTACCTATAGAATTTATGTCAGTAAGTTTAAGTACATTGTTCATCACTTACATTCATTCTCTCAGGGTAATGAGCTTTCCCAAAGTGAGTAATTAGCCAAGGGGTAACTGAACATTTCCTCTAGGAGATTCCAATATCTTTCATGAAAACATATTTTTTTCAGGAGATAAAAATGCAGTTGGTTTAACTAAGGGTATTTGTGAGTCAAGCTTTAGTGACCTTAAAATGAGGGCATCATAATGTAATCCTAGTGGACAAAAAAAATCACCAAAGCTGTGCTCTTATAGAATGATTTTCTTCATTGAAATTAGTCAAATATTATGGAAGGAACAGTAGAAGATTAAACGGAGTTTTAGTTCTGTCAAAATCTAGCTGTATGAATTTAAAATATGTCCTAAAATGACTCAGTTTCTGTTCCTATTTGTTCAATAATAATATTAGACAAAATAATCCCCAAGGTCGTTTCAGCTCTGATCCTCTCCTTCTGGGGTAATTAGTCTTGTTTGAGGCATTTTTCATGTTATATTGTTGCCTTAATTTAGAGGTTGAGGTTTCAGTACATTTGATTTAATAGTTCTAAAAAATTAATTTTAAAAGTTCTAATGACTTTTGATTTTAATTTGTATCAAAGTTACATTATGGTTACATTATGATTACTGAGGCTAGATTAGATTTGATACTATATATTAATGTGAAAGAATCAAGTAAGGGTTTGGGGAGTTTATGCCCTTATCTAGCAAGAAGCTGACCCAGTTAGAATACTGGCACCATATATGGTCCCCATTCTCTCCACAAGCTCCACAAGGAGTTGTCCCGAGTACAGAGTCAGGAGTTATCTCTGAACACAGCTGGGGTGTTCCAAATACAAGCCTTACTCCCACAAAATAAACAAATAAATAAATGTAAATAAAAGAAAGTATCAAAAAGTACCATATAATTTCATTTTCTAATATACTTCCTATACGGGTTATTCTATTACCTGACCTATATTAACTTTTTCCCAAATATCTTGTAAGCACCTACTTTTCTGAGTGATTTTTGTTTGAGTATCTGACACTTAAACCTACCCAGAGGCCAAAAATGGAAGGTGCTAAGCCAGTTCCAATCTTGTCCTAGCACTGCATATATTTATAATGGCTTCTCCATTGACTTTGACTGTTTCTCCTAAGAACTTTTAGTTGCTTACCCATAAACCACAGACAAACATCCCAATTTATCTCAATACCAAAAGTCGCTTTCCAAGTTGTCTTTTACCAAGTTGCTCAAAGGCCTTTCCCACCTTGCCTGTGCACATAGTTCAGCCATTTTGAACTTTCTGCAGGCATTTATCTATGCCTGCCTTTATTCCTACATGAGTGAATACTGCTTACCAGTTTTCTGATGTTTTGTTGAATAAGTAATAAAACAATCTAGAATAAAATGAAATACACTTTACTCTTACCTCTTATTTGAATATCTCTTATTCTCAGCAATTCTTAGTTATGCCATTCCTCATATGTTCTTTTTATAGCTTATTAATGTATTTGTACTCAACTGTGTTTGAACATAAATGTTTCATATTTTATTAGATATAAGGATTTATTTTTATTTCATTTATTTCCAACAGACTATATTTCTCATATATTTTGTGACTGTGGTTGTTTTACCATAAAGATAAGCTGAAAATATTTTGTGTGAATTTTATTTGTTTTGCATTCATACCTTTGCATATTCATATTATCTTTTGGTCTATAATTAGAAAGGAAGAAACTCTAAAATAATTTTTCTACAACAACTTAGCAGAAGTATTGGATAAATATTTAATGTAGATCCACTGCAACATACAATGTGGGGATAAAAACTGTTGCTATTCTTATGCAATATAAATCTTCACTGTAAAGATTTGTTGGAAGTGAAATAGCTCCCATGAAATACATTTCTTTTCGGTTGAAACTATATATCTTAAAATTTCCTTTAGTTTAGCTTTACTTCTGAGTAAGACTATGTACATAAGTCACTGGGCTTTGCTGTGCATTCAGTCTGATATTTTCAGGATGGGAATGTCTTAGGTTGATTTCTGGGTTTAAAGGGATTTCTCTTGTATTCCATAAAAATGATTTAGTGTTATCATTCTCTGTTACCTCAATGTGAATTCCTAAAATTCATCACTTGGGGCTACTGAGATAGTACATGGGTGAAATCACTTGTCTTCTACGTGGCCAATATGATCACCAACACCACATATGATTCCTTAAGTTAGCACCAGGAGAAAGTTTTCAGCACAGTCTCGGGAGTATCTCCTGAGCACCATCATGTGTGGTCCACAATGACAAATAAAAATTAATAAGATTCAACATCCCAACTAGAATTTTGACAGATATCAAAAAGTTATATTATTTCACAGTAACAAAAAATTTAATATTAGATTTTAAAGGATAACATATACTATAGCATGACCCAAATGATATGAAATTGTACATCATTCATCTACAAAAAATCTGTTCTTACTTTTTGTACTTTGCACTAAAGTATATATTGACTAAGTCTCTGCATTCTTGTTTGAGAAATATTGGAAAAAAATATATCATAAAGAAAATATCATCTGGCAATTAAAGGTGAACTATAAGTTGGTGAAACGATTAAATTTTTAGGGTTTCTTTAAGCTATAGGTAAAATTTTGCTACAACAAAATAAAATAATTCTGTATAATTATTTAATTGATTGCCTATTTATTAATTTTTATAATTTTATTTTGTTTTTTTGGGGGGCAGGTCACACCCGGTGACGCTTAGGGATCACTCCTGGATATGTGCTCAGAAATTGATCCTGGCTTGGGGGACCATATGGGGCACCGGGGGATGGAACTGCAGTCAGGCCTTGGCTAGCACTTGCAAGGCAGACGCCTTTCCTCTAGCGCCACTGCTCAGACCCCAGAAATTCACTTTTTTTTCTGAGCATATAGCCAGGAGTAACCCCTGAACATTAACACGCGTGGCCCAAAAATAAAAAACAAAACAAAACAAAACAAAAAATGTGAATTTCTCGGGGGCTGGAGTGGTGAGCTAAAAGTAAGGCATCTGCCTTGCAAGTGCTATTGCGCCTCGGACAGACCTCGGTTCGATCCCTCGGCGTCTCATATGGTCCCCTTCAAGCCAGGAGCTATTTCTGAGCACATAGTCAGGAGTAACCCCTGAGCGTCAATGGGTGTAGTCCCAAAACAAAACAAAAACAAAAACAAAAAATATATAAAGTGAATTTCTGGAGCCAGCAGTAGGGCATTTGCCTTGCACACAGCTGATTCAGGATGAACAGTGGTTTGAATACTAACATCCCATATACTCCCCTGAACCTGCCAGGAGCGATTTCTGAGCACAGAACCAGGACTAACCCCTGAGCGCTGCCAGGTGTGACCCCCAAATGAATTTCTGTGTCATGTGTGAACTCAATACTTAGGTTAATATTTTTAGATAAAGGTCCATATTATTTTCTCAGAAGCTCAACTAGTCATTTTTATCAGCAATGGATGACAGTTTTTTTTAACCACATCTAAGTAATTTTTTCTGTTTTAGTTTGACATCATCACTTGAGTGAGATGCTATATTATTTGTTGTTTGATTTTACATCTTCATGATTATAAGAACTGCAGAATTTTTTTTTCAGATACCCGTTCACCATCTGTATGACTCCTTGAGGAAGTTTTTGTTTATCTTTCTCCATTTTTTTTTTTTTTTTGGTTTTTGGGTCACGCCCAGCCATGCTCAGGGATTACTCCTGGCTCTATGCTCAGAAATAGCTCCTGGCAGGCTCGGGGGACTATATGGGGTGCTGGGATTTGAACCACCAACCTTCTGCATGCAAGGCAAACGCCTTATCACCAAGCTATCTCTCCGGCCCTTCTTTCCACATTTTTTAATGTGATTATGTGTGTTAAGATCTACCAGTGCCTTTTATTTCTATGATATTACCTATGACAGCACTACTCACAGTTACCCAAATCTGGAATCAGTACAATTGTCAAGAACAAATTACTGAATAAAGAGACTATAGTATATGCGTATATGGCATGTATTCATATACATACACAATAAAATAAAATACAGCTATAGAAATGAATTCATGCAATTTGTGGCTTTGTGGGTTAATCTGTAAAATATTATTCTGAGGTAAGTCGGTCTGCAAGCAAGAGAGATAAGGAATAATTTCTCTCTATAAGGACTATAAATAAACATGGTAGGAAAATAACAATTGACAAAATGCAAGAGAACTTAACAACTAGTCTACAGAAGTGAATTTATTGTGACTAGGGCATAGGGATAGGTAGAGAATAGGAGAGTGGGTGGTGCTAGAATGAAGGGACGAGGATTCGAGGTGCTTGTTCTGGCATGCTGAATACATGAAATCTATTATTAACTGTGTTCAAAATAATTAAAGTATAAAAAATCTTAAAAGATAATAATGAAAAGACATTCATCTTGAATACAAACTGCGGTGCTGACTGCATTGATAATAAGGAAATTAAAGGCAAATATGTAAGTACATGGACATAGGAAGCTTTAATTAGGATCTTAAATTAGTGTCTAATAGGTATATCTGACTAGGGATTGGTGTGCAGGGGGAACCTATGCAAGGAGAATTATATTTGTCTTCACTTGACTGAGTTTAAATGGAAGAGAGGAAGGAAATTAAAAAAAAATTCTCTCCCTTTGGGAAATATAGAACTAGCCAACAAGATCCAATTAACATACATAGAAGTCAAGGCACCATTTTGTACTAATCAACCTATTTAATCACATGTTAACTAAAAACAGGGTTTTATACTCAAGTCAATAAGGAATCCACAATTTCCTCCATATGTTAATTGCGTTCCGAGTCATAAAATTTAGTAGAATAATAGTCAAATATAATACATTCCAAATTAGTTTACCATATAAAACAGTGCACTATATTTTATTCATTGTTAATGCTACAACACAAAGAATTTAAATTGTTCAGCATTTATCATATCAATTTTGAAACTTAGTAGATAGTTAAGGAATAATATAATAAACACTGCCTTTTATAAATGCAGCTATTTTAGGTAATAGTTCAAATGTAAATTTTTTAGCTATCAAATTGTCAGTATTATTTTCTATTTTTCTCATTTTTAAATGAATTATTTTGTGCCTGTTTTATTATTTTATTCTTTTGTGCCTATTTTTTAAATTGATTTTTGAGCCACACCTGATGATATATTCAGGGGTCACTCCTGGCTCTGTGCTCAGAAATCACTCCTGGCTTGTGGGGCCATATGGGACACCTGGGGCAGATGCTTTCCTTATCTCCAGAGTCACCACTCCGGCCCCCAGTTAATATTTTTTTTAACATTTTCTAATGGTGGTGTGCCTCGTGATTTAATTTTTTCATGAAAAATGTGTGCCTTTGCACAAAAAGGTTGAAAAATTCTTCCTTATGTCTTGATTTACATAGAGACTCATTCTCAGAGAGTATGGATTTTACTATACTCTACATTTCTTTAGTACTTTGGGGCTACACTTATTGTCAACTTATTGATTCTTCTACATTTTTCTACAAAATAATTTTCCAGAATGTTTTTTTTTCTAACTTATTGTTAGTAAAGGAGATGTATTAAAAATAAGCTCTACTGGTTGTAGTAGAACATTAATTTTTTTTAAAGTAGCATTTTTAAAAATATTTGGGTATTTGGCAGCCACATTCTGTGCTCAGGAATCACTCTTGTTGGATTCTGGGTACTATGTGTGATGTGGTTTAGGTTATTGAATTCAGGGTAGCTACACAGTTAAATATTTACACATAAATTGGTAAATCTCCTAAACTAGAAGCTTTACTCTCTAAATAGTACTTTGTATATTTGTTTTATTATATAGTACATGTCTAATAATCATAAAAGTATATGATTAATATGAATATTAATAAAGCAATTAAGGAATAAGACAATGGAACTCATTTTAGTTTTGCAGCTTATTTTGATTTAGAAAAACGATAAACATGAAAATCCATATTCAAAATTTAATTTCTAATTGATAAAAAATGTTGCTTTTCTTATATTAATTTATTATTTTATTTATCTTAAATTTTATAGTAAATATTTATGTAGTTCAAAAGTAAAAACTATATCAAAAGATATATTAAAATTGCTTATTTTATTTATATTGCTTTGTTTTTATCTGTACTGATGATATACCAATGAATTTATATATGTATATATACATATACATCTAATTTATTTAAACATCTAAATATCACCGAGAAGAAAGTATTTTTATAAGTAATTATAATTTGTAGCTTTTGAGACATATCTCAAGGTCTCATAAACTTGTGCTTTTTTTCATTTACAAATGACTAACAAGTTATCTTATTATTATTTGAAAATAAATTTTTAGCTTCCTCATCAAGCCCATGTACTCTCTGGATCAATATCTCTCTCTTTGTCTTTTTACCATTCTGTAGAATCTGTATTCTCACTTGGACACCTATTTCCACACTTTCTACTCGTGCCTTTATTTCCTTCAAAACTTTTATTAATTGAATCACCATAAGATACAGAATAAAAATGTTATTGATGGTTGAGTTTCATACATGATCCTTATTCTCATTCTTCACCATTGGAATATTTTGGCGACCGTTATTCCAGTTCCCATCAACTCCTTCCACATCCTCCACCTGCCATTTTTCCTTTATTTCATGGTTGTTTGCAATACTATTATTGAGAAGGTCTCCTGCAGTGCATAGCACTTTGCCTCCTTTCATTATCCAGTTCTTGTATTGAGTGTTCATTTTTATCTATCTTTGTCACAAAGTGGCCCCTTCTCTGTCCTACTCCATTCCACACATTGCCCTGCTCTCCTGCTTTGAGACAAGTTTCTTACCATTGATCAATACTTCTGGACCTCATTTCTGGAGTCTTTAGATATCATTCTTATATTATGTTTTTTAAAAATATTCTGCAAATGAGTATGGTCATTCTCCTGATGAATAATTTTCCCTCATGTCTTTTGCAATAAATTTCATTCAATAAAATTTACTTTGATTCATTATAAAATAATGTTCCACATTAATGTAAGATATTACCCTTATCACGTATTAAATCATAATTTATATAATTTAATATTATATAATGCCTACCTTTCATTTTACTTATATAATACATTATATAATTCATATAATATATAAATTAATAAACATTAACTAAATAATTTAACAATATTAAATTATTAATAACTATATATTCATTGTCCCTATTAAAATCAATAAGGAGGGGTCAGAGAGATAGCATGGAAATAGGGCATTTGCCTTGCATGCAGAAGGATGGTGGTTCAAATCCCGGCACCCCCAATGGTCCCCTGAGCCTGCCAAAAGCAATTTCTGAGCGTAGAGCCAGGAGTAATCCCTGAGCTTTCAGTAAGAAAGCTACCATCTAAAAAAGATAAATGGTTTTGCCAAAATCAATTTACTTGAAAAAACATGTGAGAGGCACTATTTAATCTATATTTATATTTTATATGTGTCTTATTAATAAAATTCTAAACCAGGTAATTGTCTCAGTTAAGTGAGTCATTGCTAGAGCTATTCACACCAGATGGGTGCTATCAGTAATTGGTTGTGGTGTTTGGTAAACGTCAAAAATTGCCCATAATTTAGAGAGCAGAATATATTTGGAACATAAAATGATTATTTCTGTGAAAAGTTTTTTGGCTCTTTCCTAATATGTGCATTAACTCATGGAGTTTTTTCCAAAGCTCTTGAGTAATCTTTTACTTCACCGAAGTTGTGGTTTTTAAGCATACAATTAGGATATCATTATATGCTCTAAAGAATTATATGCATATTTATGTGTAATTTGAATATATATGGCAAACTTTAAGCTAATTCTAGTCAATAAAAAGATGGGAAACATTTCAAGAACATTTCAATCACTGTTGCTTAAAACCCCCCTTGTAATTTCCCTTTAAGATGATACCATTATTATAAGTGCACTCGTTTGAAAATATAAATAATACTAACTAGTAAATACATATGAGACAAATAATTGCTGTTTCTCAAGTTCTGTGCAGTTTAAAACAAAACAAAAATCCACTGGTAAAAGCCATCTGGTCCTGGCAGCTTTCCTAGTTAAACACTTTTAATTGCTTCTGTGATCTTGGTGGGTTGGCATGCTATGGTTTCCAGGGATTTGGGTGAAATGACCTTTATGAAGTAATCACAGTGTGTTATAGAAAAGAACTCTGAGTTAACACATCAGCATACCCTGCTGTAAAGTTATGGTTTTAAGTATGGATAAGATGTGTGTTGATTTCCTTTTGGGATTAACTACTTCAGTATTCCATAAATATTCCTATTTAAAAATTAACAGTATTGTATCTAGATTATTATTTAAGCTTTAGACATAAAACAATTCCTATATGTTCTATAAATTATTTTAATATTTCTTTTTTTTTTTTGGTTTTTGGGTCACATCCGGCAGTGCTCAGGGTTTACTCCTGACTCCATGCTCAGAAATTGCTCCTGACAGGCACGGGGGACCAATTTGGGGCACCAGGATTCGAACCGATGATCTTTTGCATGAAAGGCAAATGCCTTACCTCCATGCTATCTCCCGGGCCACTATTTTAATATTTCTATGACATATTTTTTTTATCATCTTGTTATTTTCTTATACTCTTTGGAAGCTATTTCTAGACATACTTTCTTGGTACATATTACCATTTACATCTACCTCTTTATATTGGATTTAGTCATAATAATTTTGCTAAGTATATTAAAGTACAAGTTCATCGTTTTGATTTAACACTATTAGTAACTAAATTTTATTAGCATTTTCTATGTGCATGATACTATACTAAATATATCTGCATTTTGATTTACTCAACACAAGTATGATTTGGATATGCTTTTTTGGGACAAACCCAGAAGTGCTCAGGATTTACCCTTGCTTCTGCACTTTGATTGCTACTGGAGGGGTTTGGGTACCACATGTAGTGCCAGGGATCAAACCCAGGTTAGCCTCATGCAAGACAAGTACCTTACCACTATAATATTGTTCCAGCCACAGTATGCATTTGTTTTTATTCTACAGACAAGAGAATATCTAAAACTCCTTACTGAACAGATAAGACCAGATATGTTGTAAATTACACATTTACTAAGCCAGATTTGTATGGTGATAATACTTAACAATCATAGAGAGATTAAGATATAGGAACAATAGCTCTCTGATCATTATAACCCAGATTTAAAACTCATATCTACTATCATGACAGGAAGCAGTGTCTAAGAAGCTGAAATATGAGAATGAATATGACTATAATTATTTGCCATCTCAATATTCTTATGCATTGTTGGAAGATTTTTTTTCTCCCTCTCGTGCTTGGTATGTGATTTTCTGTGGACAATTTGTCTACCTTACAAAAGTGCTCAGATTTGAGAGACCAAGTTATTTTATAAATGCATGCCTTTAGAATAACCAGAAAAGTGTGTAACTTATATATTGATTTCTTGATAAACATTGGTTCAATTATTTAATTCAATTTTTAATGCAAATTGGTTCTATATTGGAGTAAGCCAGAGTAAAATTATATCGAGATTTGATATATTTAATGATTGCTTCTATATTTAAAACTGTTAATCCATTACCTGAAGGTGAGTTTCAACTTATAATTGAAATAAAGGGAAAGACAGATTGCTCTTCTATTCATTCTTTGTGTGTGTGTGTGTGTGGGGGGGGTTTGGGTCACAACCGGCAGTGCTCAGGGCTTACTCCTGGCTCCATGCTCAGAAATTGCTCCTGGCAGGCACGGGGGACCATATGGAGCACCGGGATTCGAACCGATGACATTTTGCATGAAAGGCAAACGCCTTACCTCCGTGCTATCTCCCGGGCCCTTCTATTCATTCTTTAGCTTTTCTGAATTTTCTAAGAGTAAAAAGCTGATATAAATCTGGCATTGTAGGCCTAGAAAACCTTTATGAAATTTAATAGAATTGTAAAAAATAATAACATCTTGTTTAATTAGAAACTACATTAATAGAGACACAATTACTATTATAACACAAGGTTATGGTCCAAACTAAGCTGTCTCTCATTCACATAAAATGTATTCTTTCTCTAACATCTACTGAACACCTAACAGATGATGGCATCTGAGAATATAGGGATAAATTTGATCTAACACCTTTCCTCATAAACTAATGAATCATGCTGTTAATGTTATCATTAGATTACTAAGAGACAAAATTACTGATAGGGTATCGGTGCCATCTACATTAAATAATATATCATCCATTCAAAATAATCCAATACACTTCTTCTTCTCCCACTCATTGCCTCACTTGGTGCTTAGCCTAAGCATGTCTGCTGAATATTGTTTTCCAGAGTAGCATCTAAGAGACTTCAGTTATCACTAAGTATTTTCCGTTCTTCTGCCTTCTCATTTTCAAACTTTTTGGACGTTTTTGAGGAAAATAAATCATACACTGATGTTTCTGATCTATCTCTATTTAGAGCTGCTGGATTTAAGAGAATATATCAATGTAGTTCTAAAAGAAACAAATCTCTGTCAAGGAAGAAAGACCATGGTAACAGAAAAAAGAGTACCATCAATACTTAGCAAAGCAAAATGTGAAACCTGGATCTCTGCCTGGAAGTGTATTTGGACAAGCTTGAAAATCTGAGACCCAGATCTTTCATTTCTGAAACAGGGAAGCTGGCTCAGAAATTTTTCTGGTCTCTCAATCTAACATTATATATCATTGACAGCAACATTGTAACCAATGAAATAAAGTAGGGTTTTTGTTTTTTACTTTATTTTTGATCTACAAATGGCAGTACAGAGATTACTGTTGACTCTTAATTCAAGGATCTCTCCTGACAGACTCAGGGGATTACAGGTGCTGGGAATTGAACCCAGATGGGCCCTGTGCAAAGCAAGCAACCTCTCTGCAAACTATGTTTCCAGCACCAGGATTACTATAAAAATTAATATAAATATGTTATATTTATTATAATCATCATAAAATTAAAAGTATATATTGTTATACATAATTACATAATATATCATTATAATTATATAACTATATTTATTGTAATAAATAGAATATAAACACCATCTGACAATCCCAAATACTTGCCATTAATAATTGAGATTTATTACCACACAAAATATACTTATAGCATTAAGATCAGTTAAGCCATTATTCCTGGTGGCCCACTGAACTATTTGGATTTTCTGTAACCTTCTATACAAAGAGATGAAATTGTTAAGGAGTCCACTAACATATGTACTCATATCTAATTAAAGTTTGACATTTAATTGACTGTTCATATTTCCAATTCTTAGCGGATTATATGATATCACTTGCAGTCAAGCATGTAAAAAAGAAAAGCAAAGAAAATGTAAAACATATTAAAGAGTTAAGTTACTTATAATTATATTCTTATTTATGTAAACCAAACTGTTATATATTTCAATAATAACATATTTTCCTTTAGTGTGAAAAACAATTATGACTTTATTAATTTGTAGTTTGGGGATATTTCAGTTTTTTGGCAAATAGTACTTTGAGTGACTAAATTTTTCTTTCCTGAAAATCAGATTTATACATATGCTTTAAAAACATAATGGTCACTATATACATGAAATATCAGTTCATTTCTATGTTTATTTGTTATTATCTGTTCATTTTTAATTTAGCATATATCACTATGAAATATAATGCTTAAAATTAGCAGAGATAAGAAATCATGCACGTATTTTCAGGAAGCTTACAAGTAGTTTAAAGTATTGTCTAGTGTCTCTGACTGCCTTAAGTTCCTTTGATAAAAGGGAGCTTTCCCCCTTCAGTAAATATGTTTTTATAAAGAAACACTGAAAATATGACAGGTAAGATAATAGAATTTTAATGTTAACAAAATGTAGGGTAATTTAGTTTAACTTATTCATTTTAGTCATGAGAAAATAAAAGGGGAGAAGTTAAAGATCTGCTCAACTTTGGAGACAGATAGCTCATACCAAAATTAAAGAACTGAAAATTTTGACTTCCTATGTCTTTTTCTGTCACCTCAAATGGTTATAGAGACATAAGCACTCACTCCTCCACCCAAACAAGTACAAAATGACTTTTATGTGGTGTTTTACCAGATATTAGAGATACAAAAATAAAATGAAACTGCTTCTCTATTAATACGAATATCTATTGCTTCAGTAATTAGGAAAAAAACTAATAACTTTTAGATTTTCCAACTCCAAAGGAAATCGCAACTGATTTAGTGTTTTATGTTCTATAAATGCTGATGAGGCTTGCTTCTGGCTCTGTGTTCAGGGATCAAGCCTTCGTTGACTACATGTAAGCCAAACACCTTAATAACTGCACTAAATGTATGTCTGAGCTTTCAGAGCTTTCAGTCTATTGGGGTCATGGAGAAAGGACTCCCAAGTAATACTTGAATAGGCCTGGCATGATTCACCATGATTGTGGCCAACTAGACCTGCATTCAGTGCCAGCACACAAGATGCAATTGTGTTTGTTCACTTACTACACTGGAGATTAGGAAGTATTTCTTTAGGACTTCACTGTAATGCTCAGATGACCATGTGGTACTTACGATTGACCAGGGTTTATTGGCATATGAGCTATGTTCCTTAATCTCTGTCCTACCTCAACAGCTGCTTCCTTATATAACTTACATTATTCTTATTCAAATATTAAAATTTTTCTCAAAGCTTTAATAAGGACCTGAGAATATTAAAACCATATTGTTGGATCAATTTTTCTATCATTTTTCAAGTGCTGCCTAGATATGTTTGATCGCTAAATAATATACTTTTCACCTCTCATGCTTATTTATCTGAGAACATAACATAAAGATTTTTCAAAACTACTTCTTCACAGAACTTTTGTAGCGAGGTAGCCATAATGTATGAAGAAAAGAGAGCTTAAACAATAACAGAAAAGACCCCTGGATATAGACTAATCTGAATTGAATTTTAGATATTTTACCTGAACATTATGACATTGGTAAATTTGTTTTAACTTATTCATCTTCATTTCTTTAATCATAAAATTGTGGTAAAATACTGATCATGAAATGTTTTAGGATGTTAGAAATACTGTCTGTAAAATGTGTAGTGATGGGACCAGAAAAGATAACCTCAACAATGAAAGTCATGAATTATAAATACTGAGAATGGTAAATTAATATTTTTATAACAGCTATTCTTCAAATTCTTTAAAGTGAAGTTTTTTAGAACCAAAAAGTTTTGTAATCTTGCAAAATTAAAGTTCTAAAGAAATTTCCAGGCACAGACCTGTTTCTCTGCTTTAATTTAAACTTAATGCAAAATACAGGATATGCATATGCACAACTTTCTGAATAATTTTTTGTGTCCATTACTCATATAGAAATATAGAAATTACATGTTAATTATAATGTATACAATTTAAATAAATTATTTATCTGTATGGACAATTATTTCATAAGTGTAAAAAATTTTATATGTATCAACAGACTAATGCAAAACTAAAACCAGAATAGCTTAAAATTATTTATCAGCTCTTCATTTTTATACTTTCTAATCACAAGTGTGATAAAATTCACCAAGAAAAATAAATTTGTATATTAAAACTTTAATATTAATTGTAAATGCTAATAGTGACAAGTTATTATGCTTAACTATAGACTCACTAATCACTTAAATTAATTAAAATACCAGAGTCTAGGGGCCAGGACAGATGGCGGTGCCATCCCATTTGGTCCCCCCAGAGCCAGGAATAACCCCTGAGTGTCACCGGGTGTGACCCCAAAACAAAACAAAAATACTAGAGTATTTAGAAGTATTAAAATATATCAAGATTAATCTTAAATATTATAAATAAACATTGTTAAACAATGTAAATAAAATATGCGTAGAAATAAAATAGAGAAAGAAAACAACAAAGCTTCAACTGACAGTGGTGTAGGAATTTAATTACTCTAGGCTCTGATGGACAAAATATCAAGAATGTAAAGAAAATTTCACAATATTTAATACAAATATCTAATAGGTTTTTACTTTTACACTTGTAGCCTAGGAATTTATTTTAGGGTAATAGTAAGAAAAGCAAATATGCATTTTTGTGTGATATTTTATTTTTTTATTTTTATTTATTTATTATTATTATTATTTTTTTTTTGGTTTTTGGGTCTCACCCGGCAGTGCTCAGGGGTTACTCCTGACTCCATGCTCAGAAATTGCTCCTGGCGGGCACGGGGGACCATATGGGGCACCGGGATTGGAACCGATGACCTTTTGCATGAAAGGCAAACGCCTTACCTCCATGCTATCTCCCGGGCCCGTGTGCTATTTTAATAAAACTGTGCTTTGTGATGAGTTTAGTTAGAGAAATAACTACATTTTGAACTATCCTAAAAATGAGAACATATGAGGGAAATGGAGAGCCTGTCTAGAGTACAGGTGGAGGGTGGGTGGGGAGGAGGGAGATTTGGGACAATGGTGATGGGAACGTTGCACTGGTGATGGGTGGTGTTCTTTACATGACTGAAACCCAAGCACAATCATGTATGTAATCAAGGTGTTTAAATAAAACATATTAATTAAAATATAAATAAATAAAGCTGTGCTTTATTAGTTACTCATGAAAAGGAGTCACCTACGACCAAAATACACATCTATCTAAAGCATAGTGCTCTAATATCTTCAATAGTGGCATAGACATTATGCCAATTTTAATCTGTAACTAACTTGTATCACAATTTATAATTTACATTTATATGTATACCTTCCAAAATGAAGTGACAAAATGTGATTCTTCCAATTTTTCCCAGAAGTATCCTAATGTGATCCTATTAATTTTCCTGTATTTAAAGAGAGAACAAAATTAGAGGTGTACATAATAATTATCCACTTCTGTTTTAAAAATGTAGCACATATAATGTGATATAACAGGTTAGATATATGAAAGTTGTTGCATTTAATTATTTTATAAATTTAATTTTTGAAAGGTTTATATCAAACTTTACATTTATTTTTGTGTAGCATGTGGAAGTGAAGAGAAACATAGACTACAGAATATTTCTCAGTACATCTCGAAACATCACTCAGAGTTGTGCAATGTTTAAATTTTAATGCCCTTCTACAGGGCAGAAAAAGAAATATGAGTATTGGCATGTTATTTTCTGCGTGAAAGCTTGGCAAATCCCCTGTTGTATTTCAATTGCAGAAGTGTTTTATCATCTCTGCTATACAGTTTAGCATTTGATTACATTATATTTAGGTCTTTATATTGCAAAGTTTTATAAACTCTTTTCTTCTATTAACTCACAGGACTTATAATTTTACTCATTTAGCACGTATATTTCCATTCATAAATTTTTATTCACTGAAAAATTATTTTCAGTACAAGTATCCATTTATACAAGAAATTCTATTCCTTGACGTAAGGAAACATGTCTTACTATTATACCTCCTGTTACTTAGTCTGTAATGCTTTACATATGATAGTAATATGCTATTAAATAAATTATAAATAACTAATATTTTGTCTTCTAACTGGTCACATTATGCTTCTCTTCCTAAAAAATTCTGAAGACTAGAGAGCTAGTACAGTGGGTAATATTTACCTTCCATGCATCTGGCCCAGATTCCATACCTGATAATATATGGTCACTTGAGCACCACTAGGAGAAACCTCTGAAAAAAGAACTGAGTAAGCACTAAGTTCTTCCAGTTCTTCTGTTTTACTTTCCTAAATAAATTTATCATGCCCTTTATTATTCCCAAATATTTGATAATGACCTAAAGTGTAGCAGGCATGATTTTAGTTAGTGAAAGGAAAAATATAATAGTCTCTGCTTATATATTCTTTCATTATAATAATTTTGTTAGAGGAAATAAATAAGTAGCTTTTATTAGTAGGTATGAATAAATGCAGTATTTAAAAACTGAAAAAAAATACAAGAAATATTTGCATTACAAAGTTGTCATTGGGTTCAGATTGATAGTCAGTGGATATTTCCCTTGCAGATATTGTGTTATCTGCATCCCATATGGTCACTGAGCCCACCAGGAGTGATTTTTGAGTGCAGAGTCAGGAGTAACCCCTGAGCATTGCCAGTGTGGCCCAAACACCCCCCCCCCGACAAAATAAGCTGTCAGTAAGTATAAATTTGAAGATAGTTTCTAGTACTATGGATTCTAGATATTTCCACCATAATGTGAAAATTAAGAAGGAAGTGTACTCACTGTGTTTGAAGTACAAGGAAAGCAGCAGTTTACTCAGAGAGCTCTGTATCAAATGAGAAAAGTTAGTTCTTTTTTTTGGGGGGGGCACACCCAGTGACGCTCAGGGGTTACTCCTGGCTATGCGCTTAGAAGTCGCTCCTAGCAGGCATGGGGGACCATATGGGAACCGGGGGATCGAACCGTGGTCCGTCCTAGGCAAGGCAGCAGGCACCTTACCTCCTGCACCACCTCCCGGCTCCCGAAAAGTTAGACCTTATTTTGCAAAGTTGTAAAAAGGTATAAGTTACCTAGAATTCACTTAGCAAAATGTCTTATACATAAGATAGAAATAATAAATATCTACTATTATGATGTGAATTATAAAATAAATACTCATAATATTTTATAAATATATATTTATTAAAATTGGTATGTATTTATTTGAGGTTGGGTTAGGCCACCTATCTCCATGTTCCTAGCTCTAAGCTCAAGAATCATTTTTGGGTTACTCAGGATTATAAGTGGTTCTTGCAATCAAATTAGAGTTTGCTGAGTTCTCTTTTCAGCCTAAAAATAAGCAATTAATCACATGGCATTAAATAGCCATGTAGCAATTTTCTATGTATTCTTATTTGTGAGATATAATGATCCTTAATAAAGTTAATTGAAAGTATGGGCAATGTCCATGATATCAATCCTTTACATGCACACCTGTATTCATCACAGCATTACTAAAATAGCTAAGATATAGAAACAATTCAAATGCCCAACTAAGGATGACAGGATCAAGAATATGTGATGTTGGGCTGAAGCAATAGCACAGTATATAGGATGTTCACCTTGTATGAGGCCAACCTGGATTGAATCCTTGGCATCCCATAACTACAGAACCCACGGGGAGTGATTTTCAAGTGCATAGTCAAAAGCAATTCCTGAGCACCACTGAGTGTGGCACCCCCAAAAAAAGTTGTGGCATATATCCACATTAAATACTAGGCATCTCCAAGAAAGAACAAAATCATGAAATTAGCTTTGACATTATGGAACTAGAGAATATAAGTTAAGTAAAATAAATAGAAAAATATCACTCTTGTGTGGGACTTATGGGTACACAGTAGAGTAGCAACAAAGAACCAGAGACAACAAACAAGAGAAATAATCCACAAAATTGAGTTGGTGGAGAGGGTGTTCAAAGGAGAGTTGAGGACCTTGAGATAAGAATTTAGATACACTGGAGACAGGTGTGATATTGGAACGATACATATATACATATATATACATATATACATATATGTACATTAGAAACCATCATTAAGCATATCACAGGACATGATTAATAAAAAAAGATTTTTTAAAAAATGTTATATGGGGGCCCAGGAGATAGTATGGAGGTAAGGTGTTTGCCTTTCATGCAAAAGGTCATCGGCCCGGCGCCCCATATGGTCCCTCGTGCCTGCCAGGAGCAATTTCTGAGCATGGAGCCAGGAGTAATCCCTGAGCACTGCCGGGTGTCACCCCCCAAAAAAAATGTTATATGGATCATTCACAAAAGAGCAGAGCAAGTTTAGTTCGTTTTACACAAATGTCTTGAAATATTGATCAGCAGATTTTCATGCAAGGTTGCACTGAAATGAATCTTCTTGCTAAGAACCCAGTGTTCCAGACTCTATTGGCAGAATTACTGTGATTCCTATAGATACTGGGTCTTTCTGACTCTGTCAACATCAGCCAAGTTCCTTTAATGGATATGCTGGAAAGATTTCAGTGTTACAGAGTCAGGAATGTAATTTGAACTCTGTCTATAGGAAACAAATTGATCATTTTTTAACCATATTCCTGTATCTATATCTGTAGCTCTTTCCTATCAAGGAAGGCTTTCCAACATGATTCAGTTGAATACCCAACTGTTCCTGGATATAGACTCTTAGTTTAGATCTCCTGTATTTAAATATCGTTGGATTTCTTGCCCTCCCCACAAACACACATTTTGTGATGCTCAGGTGTTACTCTGAGGTCTACACTCAGGAATTTGTCCTAGTGATTCTCGTAGTATTATATGGGTCAAAGAAATATGAACCTGGGCCAGAATGTGCAAAAGAAAGCATTATTTCTACTCTCTGTACTACCTATCTATCTGGATCCTTGGGTATATTTTTATTTAATGTTTATTCCCTTCAGATAGTAAATGAAAATTGAAATGAGATTTTTTTGTGTGTTGCTACTTGTATAATCTTTACCATTTAAAAATTTTTTTGAATGTGAGGAAGCCTCCAAGAAAGCAGTCTGTTTAAATAGTTTTTCAGCCAGAAGATTGATGATATTAAGAGTATAGATTTGGAAAAAAAGAGTATAGATTTGAAAACCTTACTTTTTAAAAAACATAACAAGAGTAAAATTTATTTTTAAATAAATTAAGTACCACAGTTAGTATGATTTTATGCCAAAACAAAATAAAATGGCAAAAAAGTAGAATTAATTTGTTTTTAAAAATGACTTATTGATCCACTACAATACAGTCTAGTTAGAAATATATACCCTAAATATGTTGTTAATACTTCCACTGTTAACAAATGTAAAATGATGACTAAATGCAATCTGTAAAATGCTATTAAGGAAATTACTATATGTGAAAGGGAAGAACAGATGTAGCTAGAGATGGGTTTGTAAGGAAAGGAAACAAGATTTTGATAAATTTATCTAGCTGATAATGTTCTCACTTTTTCATATTTATGATTTATTTTTTAAATCTCTCTTGTGAAATAAAATATATATTCATCTTTACATGCATTGCATAGTTTTTAAATATTTTTGACATATAATATGCAATAAACTGAATTTTTAGAACATATACTTGATGCCTTTGATATGAGTACTATATATATAAAACCATGATTACAGCAAGATAAACATCAGGAGAGAACACAGGTTTCTCCTGCCCAGAGACACAAAACCAGCAGGAATACCAATTTGGGCGGAAGCTGGCAGAATTCCTGAGAGACAGAGAAGTGAGTGTCCCATCCCTGAGAGGCAATGCCCTTCATCCACTGAGGGGACACAGACTTTTTCTTACCAGAGACACAAAAGCAGAGGAGTGCAGCTACTCTGTTTTACTCTGCACTGTGCTTATCCCCTAATGAATGTACCCTAGCACAACACATATAAAAAATAACACACACACCACACCACACACACGCACACACACCACACCACACCACACACACACTGTGAAAAAGCATCACAGAACACCACCATGCTTAGAGAATGAAGAAAAATGATCTGAACACTCAAGTACCAGTCACCTACATGCCTCTCTGATAAAGACTTTAGAGAGCAAATGTGGAGGATGTTCATAGAACTCAAAGAATCCATGAAATGAATAAACAAACCACAATTAAGAGTCAAGAGGACATGAAAGTAGAAATATTAAGGCTTCAAACCAAAATATCAGAACTAAAAAACTTGGTAGCCAAAATAACAGCCTCGCTGAAAAACCTCACCAACAGCAACAGCTTTTGAAAACCGAATCAGTGAACTGGAAGATGAAATGCATAACAATCCAATACAATATAAAAGGCTCAAAAAGAGGCTTGAAACAAACTATCAGACAATGGAAAAAAATCTTCAAAGTTTATGAACAGATAAAAGTATTTCCTCTAAAATCTGGCACAAAACACGGTTGCCTCTCTTCACTCCTATTCAGCATAGTACTAGAAGTACTTGTCATAGCAATTAGGCAAGAAAAATATATCAAGGGAATCCAGATACTAAAGGTAAATCAAGCTCTCACTGTTCACAGATGACATGATGCTATATTTAGAAAACCCTAAAGACTACCAAAATACTTCTAGAAACAATAGATTTCTATAGCAAAGTGACATTTTACTAAATTAACATACAAAAATGAATGTCCTTCTTATATATAAATATCCATAGAGTAGAAATAGACATAAAAACAATAACATTCACAATAGTAAAACAAAAACTCAAAGAACATGGTGTTAACTAAAGAAGTGAAGGACCTATACAAAAAATACAAAAAAATACAAATAGTATACAAACCTATGCCAACAAGACACTGCTTCATGAAATAAAAGAGGACTCAGTGAAATGGAGGGATAAACACTTCTCATGGATTGGGAGGATCAACATTATTAAAATGTAAATACTGCCCATAGAATTCTATAGAATTAATATAATCCCTCTAAGGATTCCCATGATATTCTTCAAAGAAGAATACACTTCAAAGAAGTGTATCCTGAAATTCATTTGGAAGAACAATCTCAAACAAATTGCTAAAGTAACCCTTAGGGGAAAAAAACATGGGGTCATTTCTTTTTCCAACCTTAAATTGCATTACAAAGCATTGGTCATAAAAATAGTATAATATTGAAATAAATAGAGACCTTCAGGTAATGAGTTTTCAGAAAACGAACCCCAGGCATGTAATCAATTAAATTTTGATATAGTGGCCAAAAAACAAATTGGAACATCAAATCCTCATTAACAAGTGGTATTGGGACAACTGGACAACCACATACAAAAAAGTGAACTCAGACCTCTACTATCATGCCCAAGAATCAAATCAAAATAGATTAAAGACCTTAATATCACACCTCAAACTATACAGTATATAGAAGAAACTGTAAGCAAAACAGTCTATGACATTGAGTCTAAGGACATCTTTAAGGAGGAAACGCCATTGTCCAAACTAGTAGAAGCAGAGATAAACAAATGGGACTACATTAAATTGGGAAGCTTCTGATTCTCAAAGGAAACAGTGACTGGGATACAAAGGCCACCCATGAAATAGGAGACACTATTCATCCAATACCCATCTGACTACTACTATCCAAGATATACAAGGTACAAATAGAACTTAACAAGAAAAACTAAATTTAATACCATCAAAAAATGTAGAGAATAAATGAGTAAACCTTTGCTCAAAGAAGAAATGCAGATGGCCCAAAGGTCCATAAAAATATTCTCCACATAAGTATTAATCAGATGATTCAAATCAAAATTACAGTGAAACATCACATTACATCACAGAGACAGGCACATATCACAAGGAACAAGAACAACCTGTCCTGTTGGAGATGTGGGGAGAAAGGAACTATTATTCACAGTTGTTGGGAATGCCTTCTAGTCCAATATTTCTGGAAAACAATATGGATATTCCTTAATTAACTGGAAATTGTGCTCTGATATGATCAGCAATACCACTCCTAGAATTATTCCCTAGGAACACACTAACACAGTATACAAAAGTGCTCTGGGGGCCCGGGAGATAGCATGAAGGTAAGGCGTTTGCCTTTCACGCAGAAGGACATTGGTTCGAATCCCAGTGCCCCATATGGTCCCCCATGCCTGCCAGGAGCAATTTCTGAGCATGGAGCCAGGAGTAAGCCCTGAGCACTGTCGGGTGTGACCCAAAAACCAAAAACGAGGGGCCCGGGAGATAACATGGAGGTAAGGCGTTTGCCTTTCATGCAAAAGGTCATCAGTTCGAATCCCAGTGCCCCATATGGTCCCCTGTGCCTGCCAGGAGCAATTTCTAAGCATGGAGCCAGGAGTAACCCCTGAGCACTGCCGGGTGTGACCCAAAAACCAAAAAACAAAAGTGCTATGAACCCCTATGTTTATAACAGCATTATTTACAATAGCTAGAGTCTGGACACAACCTATGTACCCAACAACAGAAGAGTAGCTAAGGAAATTGTGGTACATTTACACAATGGGAAATGGGAATCAGTGTAGCTATTCGGAAAAATGAAGTAATGAAATTTGCCTTTATATGAATGCACATGGAGACTGTCATGCTGAATGAAATGAGCCACAGGAAGAGATATAGACTTAGAATAGTCTCACTCATCTGATGATATAGATAAAATAAAAGATAGTGTGGCAATTATATTCAGAGACAATAAAGCTGTACCCTGGGAGGACCAGCTCATGATATGAAGCTTCCACAAAGATCAGTAAGTGCATACCATGACAATGGTGAGGGAGAGAGGCAGAATACCTGTCTGATAAAGAGGCAGGGGTTTGGGGTGGAGGAGAAATTGGGGTCATTGGTAGTGGAAAGATCACACTGGTGAAGGATGATGACTGAAATCCTAGTATGAAATTTTTGTAAACACAATAATTAAGCAAATAAAAATTTGTAACCATAGCTCTAAAGCTAACCCTTAACTTCACCATAACCATAACCCTAAACTTAACCCTAACCCTAACTCTAGCCCAACCATAATTCCTAAACTGCACCCTAAGAAAACCCTAATGCTACATATACACCAAACTCTAAACCTAACTGTAACACTAAGTCTAACCCTAAATTTAAACTTAACACTAACCCTAACCCAAACCCTAACATTACCATTAACCCTACCCTATCCCCAATACTAACATTAACATTAAACCCTTAATGTAAGCCTAACCTCCCCCCAAAAAAGATAAGTATCAGACTTCAGATATGGTACTATCTCAATTGCCTTTCATGTGGCCAAATTCAATCTTCAGTACTATATATGGTCTTCTAAGAACTACCAGGAATATTCCCACAGTAAAGAGCCAGTAGTAATCCCTGAGCACTTCTAGGTGACCTCCAAACCAATATATATAT